>JAOXXN010000065.1:3347051-3367839 GCA_026770055.1 Myrmophylax atrothorax | reverse complement strand
TTTAGTATATATAGCACTGCCATAAAAACCAAATGTTATTTTTACATATAGAGAATCTGCCAACTGTTCTCTTTGTACCTGATGGAAGCCCATACAACCAGCTTACTGAAAAAGGCTGAAAGGAATTTAAAAGCAGAATAATAACAAAACTGCTAGAGGGAAGAACAGGAGAAAGTCTGCTGTAAACATGAGACTATAATGGAAAGAGAACACAAAAAATCATGTAAGATTACTGTCACCTGGCTCTCAGAAAAATCAAGTAAGGCACAAAAATAGTAATGGTAGCAACAGGAACAAAAAAATGAATCCTTTGCGATTGTTCATTAAGACAGAGAAAAAAAGATTTGCTCTTCCTGCAATTACAGATGGTTTATTTAGTCACATATGCGAAGCATCACCTCAAATTGCTGTTCTCCAACAAGCAGGGACAATCAGTTCCCAGGGTCAGTTTGCTGCTGTTACATCCCAGCACTGTGGGAATGCTCTTGGGGCAGTAACTCAGAGAGGAGTTAGTCTGTTTTAAAACCAACCTGAGCGAAACAAGAAAATTAGGTATTTGGGAACCACAGGACTGTTTTTGAGGAATTCATTGGAAAGGCCAAGATAAATATTTTGTGACAGTCACTGGTTACTGCATACCAATACTTGGAAGCTAAACAATCAAGTTGTTGAATGCAGTTACTCCACTTAGTAACACAAAAAAGAAAGGTTGATGCTTTTCCTCCTACACACTTTTGTGGTCTTGGGAGAGAAAAGCTCAAGAAGTTTGACAGGGCTGGTTATAGCCCTTTCTGCTGCTCTTGGAAGGAAACCTCCCTCTCCTTTCCGGTCCCTTTTCCAGAAACAACTCCCTACCCCCAGAACTGCCAGCCTACAGGCAAACTGCCAGCCAGGTCCTTGCTGGGGGCTCAGGAGCAGGTGTGACTGAGGGGAGGCTTTGGCCTGTGCCCAAGGGTGGGTCTGGCTCCCCAGACCCTCTGAAATGACTGGGAACAAACAGCAGAATGGAGCAGGGACCTTCCAAGGAATCATGCTACACCCAGAAGCCATCTATTTCCACAGTTTCTGTGACTTGTTTGAATTCCCTACCTAAACATTATGTGGCAATTTGGCTGCTGTCTTTTGTCTAATTAGAACTAAATGTAGGCTGTACTTTATTAGTTCCCTTAATGTCATTCTCTCAAGTTTGCAGAGGTACTCAGTAATGTCTGCACTGGTGCCCTTTACCTAAGGTTCACTGCTTTTCCAAGTAATAAGGTAGGCTGAAGATTCAAGGGGTGATTTAGTTAGAATATCATAAGAATGACTTGAATTAAAAGAAGAGCCTTCTTAATTTGCTCTGTAATTTTTTTCTTCTGTTTGCATTAGCATTGCTTTTCCATCTCTCCTTTAATAAGATGTCTCTCCCTCCTCCCTGGTACCTGTCTACTTGCAAGGACCTTTGCATCTATCTTTTTCTCGCCCTTCTATTTTTAGTGCACATCTGTTCCTGTTTTGACCTCAATTCTTTCTCATCTGGGGCTTAATTTTTCTGTGTCTTCCTACTGCCAGATTTTCTCACAGCTGTCAGATCTCTTCTCTCTGGCAGATCCATAATCTCTCTGTTGGTGGTGAGTGTGTGGACTCCCTCTGCTGATGAGGCAGGAGCAGGCAGGAAGCAGGAACTCCTGCTCAGCTGTCCCACTCCTTCCCCAGCTCCTCACTCCTCAACACTGCCAGTGTGGGTGAGATACAGAGGTTCCAACTTGCTCTCTGTTTTCTCCCTGCACTTTTATGCTTTTCTAATACCTTAAAATATTACCAAGAGCTGTGAACTGAACTTGGCATGCTCTACCAGCATGACAATAAATTCCACTTCTGTTCCTTTCAAAGGCTGGATTTTATTTTTCTTTAGATCAGTAAGGAGGAAATTTGTTTTGTTCTACCACATTTCTCTTGGCAGCAGAATTAGGAGCACAAACAAGGAGATGGAGGAAGGTCTTTGGCTTTACAGAAACATGTTTGTAGAAGAAAGTGTTTGTCTTCATCTCCTCAGGTGCATCTACTACTGCCCCTGGGGTTGCCCTAAATCAGGAGTGCCACCATGCCCACTGTGGGTGTTGACAGCAATGATGCCCCTGGCCCTGGCCACACGCTCCAGTGACTGGGAGAAAGCAGCCCAAGCCCTCTGCCTGCCCTTGCTGTCATTACTGAGCACACCGATGCTGCTGCCCCGCCCGTGGAAAATGGGTTTGGAAAACAGAGGGTCGTGGCTGTGCAAACAAGGAGCAGCTAACACAAACATTTCCCCTGTTTAGCTGCTGTGTGCTGTACTTTTGTTCCAGTCAAGAATCCATGCAGTTTCAGTGTTATAAAACAGTGCTGGAGTAACTGCATGCATTAACATTTGAATAAGACACTTAGGCTAATATTTTTTAAAATTTAATTTTAAAATATTACTTTGTACTCAATGCATACTATCCAAAGGCCACATATACCTTTAGCAATTTCAGACTGTATAGTGAACATGTCAATGCTAGAAATTCCTACTTCTAATTACATGCAATATTGTAGGAAAGAGATCTGGGCACTGCAAATAGTGCTCAACTGAAATGTTAAAAATTATCCTTTCTGCTTTTCCTCCCTCTTAGAGCACAAAGAGAATCTAATTAACATGCTCAGTGTCTCTCTGAGATTCAATTCAAACTCAAACTACGCTATCAAAGGCTTAAACATCAGACCAAAAATGATTGGGGATGACTGAGCTCTCTCTGCAAATACATTAATTCAACTCTAGTGGGCCCTTATGAGAAATGATACCAAATGCAGTTAAAAGGACTCTACCTGCTTTTAAGAGAGAATAATAAAGTTCTTAGGAATTTTCGTGAGCCTTAAAGCTGTCTTGCAATTGTTGAGCATGACTGTGTAACTTGATAAAAGCAGCAAAAGACGGAGTATCTTGTGAAGAGGGTCATGTGTGACATTTTTCTCTTCAATGATCTTTTCTCCCTGAAGAAAGTTTTGTCTCTGTCTTACAGACAGAATCTTTCAGAATCTGCAGTTTTCTAGGTTCTCTCAAATTTCACCCAAGAGTGTCGTTTACAGGTTTTTCTTTATTTTTATCCTTTTTTAAAAAAGAAATTTCTGTGTATTAGATTTCCAGCTACCCTGATAGCATTCTCCATCCAAGTCATTTCTTTGATGCAGTATCCTGCATCTCTACCTAGCAGACGATAAACCAGGTTTCAGCATTGCTTGTCATGAGCTCAGGGCTGGTGTGTCATTTCAGTAAATGCAGGATGTTAATCAGCTAAATTAAAGAGGAAGACAAGGAACATAAAAGCTGTTTCTTTCAAAATTCCCTTATGGCTTGCAATAAAGCAGAGCCTCCCTCATCCAGCACAGTAAACAGCTCTCTCTCACCTCTCAATTTTTCTGTTTTATACAGGCATGCCATCCTGAGCACATTAAAGCAAAGGCGATGAGAGCAAAGTGGTTTATTTTTTTAGTCTAGGTTTCAAAGAAGTGCTCTTAGGAAGGAAGGTATGTCTGAGAAGCAGTGCCTTAGCACAGCACTCCTATTAGCATTTCTTCAAAGATGCCTTCTACTTCATCCCAGCTACAAAGACAGAATCTGCATTTGAATACAGATGTCCAAAATGAAGTTGAAAACTGTCAGAGTCTTATGGAAAAGATGGACATAAGCCATAAAACTGAAAGGTAGCAATAGGAAAATGACAGTGAGTGTGCACAGATAAGCAGCTCTTGTGTGGCACCAGAAAAAGGAAAAACTGCCTGTGTGTATTTCAGAAGCTTCATGCTGATCACAAGAAAAGTATGCAAATTTCAGGCATTTGACTTGTCACCAATTACCACCAGTGCTAATGCCAAGAAGGTCCCTTACTTTGTGCAACTGGGAAGTCTTTCAGTGTCTCTGAGGAATTTCTGCCAAGATCCCTGAAACAGAGGTTGCAAAATGTCCAGGTCTGTGTGATGAGATCCTGATCCTCCACAAAAACATGTAACAAACCCAGGTAGGATAATTACGAAGTTTCTGTGAGACAATCTTTCTTCATAAGCCCAGGCAATTAGGGTTCAAATCTCAGTATGCTTATTTTATTCCATACAGTTTATTTGAGCCAAATGTGTATATAAAAATAAATACTAATCACAGCTTTTGAAATAACTGCTCAGATCAGGACTTAGAAACAAATTCCATAGCCAGAACTACATTGAATAAATATTACTTCCTATTCATTTTGTATTTAAAGACTTTTAATTTAATCCATTACTGATCCCTTCTGAGAAAAAAATAAGCAGAAACTCCTAAATAACTTTTATATACTATTCTTTAATTCATATTCCCAAGGGGGAAAAAAAAGGCATTTAAGAGGCAGTTAAGGCCAAGAGACCCTAAAGAAACTGATTGCTGCCAAGTATATTGTAAAAAAAAAAAAAATTAGGATTCCCTGTAATTTCATGGAACAGTATACAAGCTAAATGTTTTCTTATGCATTCCCCGTGACTTTGAACCCATATAAAGTTTGTCAGTAGTTCCAATTTCTTTTACTGTTCCCTCTCAGCTTTGCACACACTGTGCGTTGTGGGACTGTCTCAGACAGAGCCCCTCTGAGAGCCTGTGTCTCCCACGATGCTGCTGCTCCCGCTTGCAGTGCCCTGGGCTGGGCTTCACCACCACAACACAATGGTTGGGCAAGAACCAGGGCTTGTTTTAACATTCCTTTGGGCTTTCTTACATATTGCTCATTAACAGATTAACGTCTCGAATTCACAAGAAGTGTTACATTATGCATAAATGTGGCCACTTCAGTGTTTATATTCCAGAAAGAAAACTGATGAGGACACTTCATACCCATTCTGTTAACATCCTTATGACCCCATTCATAACCCTCCTCAGTTATAAATTATTATATATTGAGCCATGATGACTTACTGTAATTTAGACATATCCATCAGTCCAATCTCCAGGACATAACACTTCATATAATAAAGTTTCACTTAAAATACTTGTCAAGAATACATGACAGATCGCTGTCTTCCTCTTTCACTACAGTGAACCCTGGAGAAGGAATTTGGATCCATTACAGTTCAGCTATCTAGGATTATTCAGAGGTTTCTTTTATAGAAACATATATTTACCTTTTCTTTCCTCCCCCCCACCATGTGCTTTACTTGTTTGGAGAATTCCTTACTCGTCCCTCTAATTTGTTGTCCATTTCTTTTACCCCAGTAATGTTTCCATGGACAGCCATTCTTTTTGCTTTCATTCAGATTTCATTTTGGTTCACTCAGACTTTCTGAGAACTGCATTTCTTTATTTATCCAAACTTGTCTCCCTGGCCTTTCCCTTTCTTTCTGCCAGTGGTAAACTTACTTCTTCTTGAAAGAAAACATTGGAGTTCAAACATCTGTTTTCAAAATGACTTTGGAAGAAAACCTTTTAGATACAGTACCAAAAAAATCAGATGTTACAACCCAATTTTTTTCAAACTAAATCTGTTAGCAGGACTTCAGTGAGAAATTCTAAATAGCTTTAAATAAAACCTGACACTGTAAGTTGAAGTTTCATTTCTGCCTGATCTTGAACCAATAACTGAGCACATTCATGACCTGATACACTAATACTGTCCAGCACTGCAGTCCGTCTAGGTGCAGCTCTTTGAGGAGACTTGGAGAAACCTGCTGGACTCTGGAGGTCTATCAGTAATTAATCACTAAAATAACCTACCAAGTGACCCACTGGCTTCCCCACTCCTGTTCTCCAAGTTCAGCCTGGATTTCTTTCCAGAAGATGGGACTTTGTCAAACAGAGACTGTGTTTTAGCCACACAGAAGTCACTGATTTTAGTGTAAAAATGGGCAATACAGTGGAAGGATCCATCGATCCCAAAAAACTCAGCTCTACCATGAATCTGCTATGGAATATGGACAGACATTTTCCCCTTTTCATTGGTTAAGTTCTTTATAGGTGGACCCATTCTCATCCTTTATTCATCACTCAAAATTGCCATGTAACTAAAACTTTGCTTATCCAAAATGTGCATAAAATCGTCCTTGTTATCAAGCAGCTGTTACAGAAGCCTTCAGTTTCCTGAATCTTCCTATAAATGGTCCAGTCTTTAAGGATTACTAATCACAATACTGGTGGAAATCTCCTGGATTTAGATAGAAAAATTTTGATTGATGGACTTCAGCATTGTAACTTTTGGAAGGAGGAACTAAAGGCAAGAACAAATGAAAATATCCCCAGTGCAACAGCAGAGAGCAAGACATAGCAGGAAGCAAACTTTGTTTAACCTTCTTTGGGGTTCAGGCAGATAAGCAGGCATTGTTTATATCCTGATTTCCTAAATGTAAGGTTTATGTACATACTCACATATCATTACACATCACTCAATGTATTAAAAAAAAGTTGGTTATGAACCTCAGTCCAATATCCATTACAACTTCAGGCTTTAGTCTGCAACAGTTAAATATGAGTGGGTCAGATTTACTTGGAATAGCTGAGACTTGCACATCAGGGAAAGCCCAAACCAAATATTGGAGACCAGAAATTCAGTGCCTGAGAAATTCTGTGTTATGTCTCAGCACTGTTTATTAAGATATCTTGTTGCAATAGACATGGCAGGAATTATCTTTGCCACATAACACCAGTTTGTACTTTCTTCTTTTTGTCAGGCTGGGCATGTTTGGAGAGATCTTAATTCAAAATATGTAACTCTGAACACGCTCAAGAAGTAGTAGACTTCATGACAAATAAAGGTTATAAATGTGGTGAGGTTTTATTAAGGGGGAAGGCATACTGGGAGTATAATCTTAAATCAGGCTTGGTAAGGGAAAGAGCATCACTGGTAAAATTCTTACTCTCTACATAACCCTCCATGGGCCGAACCATTAGTCTGTTTATTGCAAATGGTGAACATGATCTTAATATTTGTGGTACTGCTTTTATGAGCTGCAGGGACAAATGATAAATCTGCACTAATATTTGTCACAACAAATTGTAACTGACACTTCATAATCCTCATATACTGAGAATTACTAACTCCATCAAACTTAGTACAATGTCTGCTCCACATGGCTACAGGAAATAAACAGAATAAAGAACAGAGAGAAAAGCCACAATTTATCTCATGACTTTTCCTTTTGTGGCTTAATACAATGGTTACCATGCTACCTTGTCAAGCTGGAGATAAATGGAACAGTTGGAAGCTGAAGACTGAAACAGTTTCAAGCCTGGCTGTGCTTATGTGTTAAGAAATGACTGGAAGCAGCCACAGCTCAAGGAGAATTGAGTGCTCTGAGAAGGGACATTTATCCAGAAAAACAGTGTATTCTCCAGCTATTCTTTTCTTTTCTCTGTTTTTTCTCCTGTTGTTGTTGAAATGTTAGCATCAGTTGGCACACTTTCTGCTCCCCAACTGCCAACATTTCAGTAATCCACTGATCATTCTGATGAGAAAGGTGAAAAAAAACATCAGGTTCAAACAGAAAGTTGTATAAAAGTTCATGCACGATTCAGTCTGCTGTAGGGCTTGTTAGTCTATAGCATAAATCTCTAAAGCTAGAATGTTACAGAGGGAAAATAGTGCAGGAAAATGAGTCCTGAAACTTTAAAGCCCACATTTTACCCTCGTTATTCACACAGAGCAGCACCTAATCCGCTGCCTTCAGTATGAACAAACCCAGCTGCTTTCAAAACAAGCAACAGGGAAAACTGGAGCACTGCATGCATACATGTTTGTAAAATGGATGGTCCCTGGCAATATTAGAACTTTGGCAGCAAAGTTTTTCATTTCCTGCATGTTACAATTCTAAATGTAAGAGGCTCGAATATAGTGGCGCTCATAAAGGAATGGCCCTGTAGCACAGCAGGTGTCACTGAGCTCAACTCTCACACTCACAGGTGGGACTGCAGTGCCCCCAGCCCAGCCCATGCACCAGGCACACCTCACCTGGGCAGTTCTGCACTGGATCAGGGAATCCTTCCCCAAACAGGTCAGGAAAGGCCTCTCCAGGTCAATGCAGAAGCGGCTCCCACCCGAACCCAGGATCCCAGTGCCCTCCATGCCACTCCCAGCCTCCACCTGCCCCTTTCCTGCTGAGCAGGCTGACTCAGCCCCACAGCCAGCACTGCTGCTGCTGCTCATGAGGTGCCAAACAGGTAGGCTGAGGACCCTGAAGGGCTGAAGAACATTTTGAGGCTATGTTCCTGCTCAGAAACTGTCTAGCCAGCGAAAGGAGGGATGCTCCACCAAATGGAAAACAAAATTTGCAATCTCAATTCATCATTCTATGCAAACTTATGGCAAAAATCCCAAAACAAACAAATAAAAAAAGAAGTCAAATTTTAGATTGGGAAAAATTCTGCACTCAAAAATGTTAGAAAGAAGAGGCATCATAATCAGAAATGGCAGAAAATCATCTGATTTTCCGTGAAGATGTCAGGAAATATTGTCTTTACTTGGCAAGTACTTTGCAGCTCCCCTACTCAACTTCCTATGTCTGCAATACAATATAGTTACAGGTTTTAACAGCTTTTAATGATTTCCAACAGAACTGCTGTGCTATTGATCCAGAAGTTTACATCATAAAGAGGCTAAACACAAACTGAGGAAAGGAATGAAGACAACTGATATTCTTTTGTGTGGAAATTTACTGCTGGCAGGTTACCTGGAGCTGGCCAGTAAGATAATCTATTTAAAACAAAATGTTTGCACAATAATAACACATTCCAGACTGTTCTATTATTTTCAGGCAATAAAAACCTTTTCTGTGCCATCTTTGTTTATTGGAAATTGCAGAATTGTAACTAAGCAAAAGGTTAGTTGGCAAGTTTTTTTGGCATCTGTCCTGTTAAGTAAAATAAAATTCATTCCAAGTGCAGTACTTAATGTTTATAGAAGTGTTTCTATGTGTGTTGGGTGGCTATACACACAAAAAAAAATTAGGACAAAAAAAAGGAAACATTGAAAGCTCTAAGAAACAAGTTACATTTTTCTTCTCAAATGACACAAGATAATTCAATACCTTCAGAGCTTTCCTCACAGGAAAGCCATAGCCCTCCATTTTTCATTATTTGTCTTGTACTTTCTTATAAAGAAAAACATTATAGCTGTGTATTTCCTCAATCTGTCCATCCCCCCTTTAAACTATGAATTAATCCTGTGAAGATGCCTGTTATGTAATGGTATCACACAGGCATCAGACACATCTCTCCAAACTTTGGGGTCTTGGCCATGTGCTTAAAATTAGGCAGACAGAATATCGACCAACTAGGAAAAAAAATAACTCTGTTCCTCAGTAATGCACAAAACATTATCTAGCTTTGATTAGGTCCTTCAGAAGTCTGAGAGCCTCAAAAAAATCCCGCTCACCCTTAACTTTTCCCCTCTACAAGTCTGAATAAACACATTAAACAGACATGAAGCCACTTTCCTGAGCTGCACTAAGAGCATTCAGAGCTTATTTTTCAAGTTACATGAAATGTATTCTCTCTTGCAGTCCACAATGTATTTCATTTTTTCAAACCACCATGAATGTTCTTAAAACCAAAGGTTACTGCTAAGCTTGCAGTGCATGGGTAGTTGCTATGCAAGACATTTCCACACCACTGCTTGTAGCTGTCTGCAGCATCAGCCCTCAACAGAGGCTGCCAGTTTGGGCAAAAGGCAGCTGTTAGACAACTCAAGGGTAAGATCACTCCTGGCTTGACCGAAATTCTGGGCTTGTGGTTTTGGAGTGAAAAGTTCAACAAAATACTTCACTGCACAAACAGTTACCATCTCTTCTCAAGATATTCCGTTCTCCAGTTTTGCCTGTGGTAAAGCAAAGCATGTCTGCAGAGCACCTTTTTGAAATCCTGTATGCTGGCAACATAAGTTGCCATAATAAGTCATAAGTCAAATAATTAAATCACTTTAAAAAGAACAAAAATAAGTTATTCTCACATGAGTATAGATAGATAGATGATAGATAGATAGATAGACAGACAGACAGATAGATGTATATATATGTAATACATAAGCAAGACCTGCTGCTTGCCTGCATGTATACAATTTCACCAACAGGAAAGATACACAATGCTACTTGCAATTATATAAGAAAGTTTAATATTATATACATGACTCTATAGAATATAAATTTCTAATTGCTATAAAATCATATAAGAAAAAAGTACTATTTTAAAGACCCTATGCATGACTACCTCCACTGGGTAGGAGCTTGGTTAGGAAGAATTCCTTTAAGCTGTTAGCACCTGTTCCTTAGAACAGTGGCACGTTTTTGAGTGAGTATCAAGGGCTGGTGCATTGCCAGAGATGCTCCCTCTGCTTTCAGCCAGGTAAACCAACTCAAGGACATGGGAAGAGTAGACATAGTCAGTGTGAAGGCACCTGAGAGAGGAAACTTCCACCCAAGCAGAGCTGTTGGACATTAACTGCTGTGGAGAAGCTCCTTATTTCTGCAAAAGAGGGGTTTGTAGCCCTCCCTCACTGGCAGGTACTGCAGGAGCTCACTCATTTCATGCAGCACTAATTGTGACGCTGCTTTCCCTGGTTCACCAGCGTTCCCCTTCTGTGCTGCTGAGCAGCCCCACGTCAGGGGTTTATTCCTCTGGCTAATTTTAGGCATGCAGGCAACTCTTCCTGTAATCAGGCAAGAAACATATGGCAGTTAGACTGCACCTGTCACAAGCTGCCACGCTGAGTTTAAGAAGCTCTCAGCTGAATTCTCAGGGAGCGCTGGCTGGATCTCCTGCAGTGATGGTGTGAGTGCCACAGCAGCAGGGACTGTGCACGGCAAAAGCCACCTCCCTTTTGCACCAGACCTGCCCCCAGTTTCTCCCAGTTTAAGAACAGAAAAGTTGAAAGTGGGTAGATGCAAGTAGGTCTAAAATGCCAACTCTGATCCGCCTCCTGTTTCCCTGCGAGTTCCTTGGTCCCAAGCCCAAAAGGATGGCAAATTCAGAAAGACATATCTAGCATGAAAGAACCCAGGGGATAACATTAGTAGTTCTGTAGATAATCTCAGATAAATCATAGTCTCTGCTACTTATCTCAGATTTGCTTGACAGATCTAATAGGATGATGTTGCTCTTAATGCATATCTGCTCCTAGACAGGCAATGTGATTACCCAGCATTGGATTCCCACTGTAAGATCAAACTCGCTTTCCCATATGGCAGGAATTGCAGTACAGGATCTCAGTGGGAGTATAAAACAGAGAGTGCAAGAAAGATCTATAGCAGAAGCAAACTATGCCAACTCTGGAAACATTTCTATGCAAATGGAAAGCTAAACCCAGTATTTTTAACTAAACAGGAGTGTATTCTCAGATTTGGGAATCAAAACAAATGTAGGTATTGAGTTAGGTTTACCTGCATATGGACCAATCAACTCACTGCTTATTTTAAGAAAATTATGTGTAACAGAAATTCAAAATAGTGCAAGATTAGGCAAATCATAATAAACTCTAAAGGAAACATCCCTGATTTTGTGAAGACATTGGCTATTCCAATGGGTTTTTATTTCATTCCTTAATTTGAATCTTTGTCACTGACAGGGCATCAATAAGGTAGGGCTCAAAGAAATCTGGGAAAATTAAACAAGCAGGGCAAAGCAAAGAAGATTGCTGCAATTGATTTTCCTCCTTTGAAGTGTTCATGTCAAGAAACAAAGGAGCAGCTCAGAGAGTACTTGCTGAATCTGGAATGACCAAAAAGTTAAGGTTTTACAAGGGAACACTACGGGCCATATGAGCCAATATAACTTTTTGAGCTTGGTATTAGTTTTCAAAGTTAGAAGTTTAGAAAACTGTGTGAGCACGTTTCTGGATAGATCTATATGTATTTTATTATTTTGCTCAAAAAAAAGATGTGTGCCTGCTATGCAACCTACTCAGTTTTTCATCCAGTTTCATTACAAGGTATTTAATTTTTCAAAGGTAAAGACAAAACTTCAGAATTCTGTTTTGATAATATTTTTTCATTGTGTATATCTTACATTTCATAAACCCCTGAATAATTCTGTATGAAAAATGACAACTATGATCATAAACCATTGGGAAAAAAAACCACTATACAGTTTTTATCTCTAAATCTTGTTGTAAAGGACTTGGAGACTTCATACTCCTTTAACTCATTCTCTTGTCTGTCACAGGTTCTTGTTTACTTCCAAAATAGTTCCAAAACTTCCTACACCACTATAGTTTGCTCATTAGAGATGGATGTTTCCTCCTTTACCTGCAACATGTTGCACTGAAGATGTGGGTCAGAAAGTGTGGCAGACACATGAGATACTGATCCTTAAATCAGTAAAACCGATCCAGAAGTGGTCGTGCTTTTTCAATTCATGAACACAGCTTCTTAGCAAATTCTGTATTATTTCCTTTTCCCTCAAAGATGGTAGGGATAGAAACTTATCACCTAAATAAGATTAATTTAAAAAAATGCTTAGTTTAATAAGATCAAACCCTATTTTCTCTAACCCTAGAAATACTGATGTAGGAAATGCCAAATAGAAAGGAAGATACTTCTGGATTAAAAAGATACAAAATATTATTATAAATTTTCTCCTGCTTGTTTATATCTTTCCAATATTGGAAAAACTGATCAGTAAAGCACCGTGGTTTTAATTCCTCACAGTATAGACTGAGTCAGCTCTTCCACCAAAATTGTTGCTAAGAGTAAGGAGTTCTCCACCCAAACATTGTAGGAATACAAGTCAGGAAGAAAGTAGTGAATCACAGTGTCTCCTCATTTGTAATTAGGAAGCCATAAATTCCAAACAAATGAGAGGTCATTTGTGTCTCACACATGTCTGTGAGTGTTCAGAGACAGCTCTGTCGTATGAAAGCCCCGCAGTGCACTGAGCTCTGCCTCCATGGGGGAGCTGCGATGGTCTCTCTGTTGGAACAGACTTGGCTTACTCAGAACCCACAGAAATTCATCTCTGGCTCTGAGAGTAATGTCTGCTTACGACAAGCTCATTTTCTATTGGCATTGTTAAATTCAGTTATTGAAATAGCTCCAGGCTCTACAAGCAGAACCTCCCTCCGACCTCCCCTCTGCAAGATGAAAACAAACTAAATAACTGCGAGTGCACAAGAATGAGAAGTAGTTGAAAACAATAGCTAGTTAGGCGAGCAACTCTTTAAAATATTAGCAAATCAGCATGTGGCTCTGCAAGGGAAGGCATTTCCATTCTCTCCCATTCCCCTCCTCATTTCTTATTGTTCTGTCAGAGGAATGAAGCAGTCAAGAACAGCAGTTGTTTGGCATTAGGAAAGCCCTTGGTTTAACTGAGAGCTTGGGGAAGTCTCAAGCTCAGGAAAGATCACTCATGGACTTGGTGGGACAAAAGAAAAACCTGTATTAATCAGGATGGCACCTTTGGGGGAAAACTTCCTTTTTTTGTTATAAAGCAATGAATGTAAAGAACCTTGCAAAGTGAATTCTGAGATCTGAAGGAACCCCATTATGACTTGATATATTCCTATAAAAGATATCGTATTTTCATATTTCTAATAGGTTTATGTATGATAATTCAGGCAACACAATATGTATAAATTGTTTATACTACTCTGCAAATCATTTAAGGAGTTATTTATATAGTAAAAGAGTATTAAGAGTATTATACATCAAATTAGCCTTTGTAAAAGGCAAAGAACATATAGGATGAATTGAACAGCAATGCAGAAAAATAAACCCATTACCACCAAACTTGGAAGTAATACCCCATTTAGAAGTACTTTAATTAATGCCAGTCCTTGAATGCTTGCAGTGACTGAAACAAAGGAACAAATTATTATGAAGTGCCAATGTTTTTCAGCCTAAGTAAATCCTCATATGATTATTTACAATGCTTTAATCGTCTGTGAGGAGAAATTGCTACTTTTGATTTTACTGCACACCCTTAATTTGTTCATGCCTTTCCAAATATTATTCCAACAGTGCTGGCAGCGGTTCAGCCTCGAGGAAACCAGAACTGCTGAGGCCAGCTGACAGAACTGGGTGCTGCACCACCAGGGAGGGGGAAGAACAGCAGTCAGACAAGAAATGGAGCCAGGCTGCACAAAACACCCTGGGGGCAAAGATCAGACAGAACAATTCTCCCAGGCTTCCTCTTTCAAAAATAATACTTTACTCTCTGTTCTGAGGTAATTAAGAAACATTTTTTGCTAATAGCTTTTTCCATCAATTTGAGGCTGGTACTCTGCATAGTCAAGTCTTAACAGCATAATTTCCCTCAAATCACTCACGATCATATTTCCTAAAAATGGCTCTACAACAAAGTTAACAACAAGCCTTCTCAGCAGTAAGCAGGGAATCTATTCTGATAAACTGAGAGTTGTGCATCAGGTTAATTTTTACACTGCATGTGCAAATATTGATTTCCAACACGACCTGCACATTACACCGTGCTTCCTCCATAGCAAAGTTTATATACATGCTACATATTGGCATCTTTCATAAGGCAAGCTCTAGCACTAAGTAGCAATTTAACCAGAAAATGCATAATTCAACAGCTCCCCAAACTTCCTTGTTCACAGCCACATTACATATGTTTCTGCTTCAATTCAACACCATGAGGATCTTTGACAGGCAAGTGTGCTACTCTTGCAAATTTACACATACATACATTTTACACATTTGCAGCACTCACTTTTCTTAGGATGTTTTTATTTGGGTGAGCTGTTCTTACCACTTGCAGTTCTGATTTCCCAGCTACCCTTACACCAAATCAATATTGAAACAATTTTCACACCAGCTTGGTCTTCCCTCGATACTAGAAGCTGTGTTATTTGAAATAAAGGTCTGCTCGAA
Source organism: Myrmophylax atrothorax (assembly GCA_026770055.1). Taxonomy (NCBI): domain Eukaryota; kingdom Metazoa; phylum Chordata; class Aves; order Passeriformes; family Thamnophilidae; genus Myrmophylax; species Myrmophylax atrothorax. The sequence goes on along the minus strand of JAOXXN010000065.1, from coordinate 3,353,016 downwards.
CAACTTGGTCCTCTTAAAAATGCACCCTCATCTCTGTCCCTGGAAAGCTCAAAATTCCATCTGCCATTACTGATGGTGCACCTGGAAGAAAGTGGTAGAGAAGAGGGAGGCAGCAGAGGAGGGATGCTGGACCCATTTTTCCAACTGTGTTCACACCCAAATAATGACTGTAGTGGAGAACAAGAAAGGAAACTATCCTATGATTCCCTCTGAAAGGCACCAGTGTCAATTCCAGCTCTCAACAGTCTCCCCACTTCTGGTTTCTCTGCTCCTGGACTTACCCCACGTTGTGTCCCAACACAGCACCTGTTGTGTCTGTCTCCCTGTTGCAACCACTGGCTCTCCAGAGGCCCACTGTCCATGGGACACCCTGCAAGGCGGCTCTCCTGCCCTCTCTGGGAGCTTCCTGCCTCCTCTAAGGGCACTCCTGGGCAGCTCCCCAGCATTCAGTGGGCGGTCCCTACATTGCACTTTGTCCTGATAGCTGGAGGTTTTGAGCTGGAGGATGGAGCTGAAGAAACAGTAAATAATTTGCTTCAGTGGAAGAGAAAATAGGAAACAAGAGAAACTCTTCTGTGTCTCAGTGAAAACGGGGAGGTGAGGGAAGTTATCTTGATTGTTTCAGATGCCCAGCTTATCAACATGACAGAGGCAGTGTGGTAATGAAACCCAAATTTCTGAGACAAGATCAGCAACTGGAATGACCTCCACCTCTAAGAAATGAGACCATTGCTCTGAGGATTTCCTTCATGTTTAACAGAATGTTCACAACTGCTCTTCTCCATGGGGCATTTCTGCTTATTAAATGCCATGGAACAGTATTCAGTGCATCCAATTCTGCCAAGCCACCCAGACAAAACTCAGACTATTTCTCTGAGATCACAGGTCAAGTCAATAAAGTTTTTCTTTTATTCTTTTCAGGAGACAGAGATTATATAAAATCCATCTGTTCTGTTAGCACTGTCAGACCTCTGCAATACACAGGTGCTTGATGTATGGTATTAGCTTTCCAGACGTTTTGATACCCTGTCATTCCAATAAACTATTGAGATTGAAAAGTGAATTGAGAAGAGAGGAGGAAAATGCCTCAACTCCTCTGACAGCCATGAAGAATTTCACAAATGCTCTATTCCCCCCGAGGTATCACCAGATAAGCACAAGCTCTGTTCCCATTCAGCGGGCACTTGTCCTGTCATAGGAATGAAGATGTGCTGCCTCCTTGGGAATGGCATGAGAAAATGTGACAAAACATACAGTCATCAAGAAAATCTGCATTAACCTCTGTGACTGTAAAACACTCTGCCTCTGCAGCTCAAGGTAAAACCCACAAGGCAGTGCAAGCAAATGGATTTGGACAGAACTACAGCAGCATGCAGCACTTCTGAAAAGTTTCACATCGGGGTATTTGTGCTCACTAATTACATCTAGTGGAAACTCTGTTTCCTTACAATGCTGCACCATTTCATTCTAACTTTTGGCCTGGTTTGCTCATATGAAGCCCTACAGGACTGGTCCATGTAGCTGGCCCTATCTGAAAAGAATCAGCAAACATTTCAAAGCTCCCTTGAAGGTGGAAGCATCGATTGGTTATCCCCAGCTGCAGCTGTCTGTGGGCAGATCCACACAGAATACTCAGCAAGAAGCCCAGAGTGTCCCTGACAGAGCTCTGGCTCAATGCTGTCCCTTCAGTGCCACTGCAACCTGGCATAGGGTACCTAAAATTAGCCCTGTCTTCTGAAATGAGTGGACCTCGACCAACCTGGCCAACAGAAACATCAGATTTTCATACTTTGTTGTGTTTCCTGTGAATTTGGGCCTCAGCAGAAATTCATTGTGACAGAATAAAACCGCAAGAGTTTTTCCACCCATGAGGATGAAAAAGCACTTCCGATTTTTTGAGCGTTGCATCTATCCAACCAATCTCTATTTCGTGCCATCCTGGTCCCATTTGTCCTCTTGCCTTCTGCTCCCTCCCAAGCACTGCTCATGGGCTGCTCCTGCTGGGTCTGCCTCCCTCTAACCCTGAGCAAGCATCAGCAACAGCCTTGCTGAGCTGGGTAGGAAAGGGCTGCTGTGCTCAGGAGCAGATAGGAGGATTAAACTGACGGGAATGAAAATTCATTACTAAGATTCTGGGATTCTGAACTGACTGAGATGGGAACAGCCAGAGAAGGGCTGATTTATGCCCCTGCTGCCATTTTTCTTCATGGAAATACAGAGCAGCTTCCTTGGTGCTAATACACTATAGGGTACAGCAGAAAAGTCACTGTTCACTTCAGATACCTCTGTAGGCACAAAGCCCTTCAACTAAGTTGCCTGCACTAAGGCTAAAGAAAAGTCTTTACCCCAGGGATTAAAGCTGAAGGGAAGCTGCTGACAATACATAAGACTGTTCTTATTATGATCTGGAAATGTACTTTCCACCTATTTACGAACAGGCCTCTTGGTCACTGGGCTGGTTTTTACAAACAGCAAACTGTACCTTTATTAAAATTCAACGACTAGTAATGCTTTCAAAAAGAAAACCCATAAAATTAGAAGGTTTTGTCCTTCTTCTGAGCATGTCTCAGGTACATTATAGTAAGTGTGTAAATTTGCTTTGATGTGTCATTAATAACTTAAAAATTTTAACTGCACAGGAAGATGAAATGTTCTAAACTGTCAGATCTAGTACTGCAGGATTCTCTTCTCTTATTTTCAGAAGGTTTTCATTTTCCCTTTTTATTAAAATCTTCATGATATTTAAAAACATTACATTCAAGTTGAATAATAATAAAAATGTGCTCCTCAGTTGCTTTTGCTTCAGCCCTGAAGTAAATTTTCACTAATATTAACAAGAAAACACCAGCTTTATAACATATTTATCTACAGAACTAGGCAGCTTTGCTATTAGAAATTCAGTTGTTCATTGTATTGGCAACAGGGTTTGTCTTATGCTTGTAAAATTTGATCAGAATTTCCTTCTTTTTAATTCAAAAAGAAAGCAATTTCTTGGTTTCTTAGAATATCCCCTGAGACATGTCATAAAATCTTATTTATTCCGTTATTTTGTAATAAAAGCACAGTTAAGTCACTGCATTGTAAAAATGTAGTTAATACTTGTTAATCCAATGGTTTTCAGTTCTTATGAATTATCACACCAAATACCCAATATCTCCAAGTTTTTACTAAATATATACCTAAATATATTAATTCTTTAATCAGCAAGCCTGATCTCTCTGTAGCACCCAACTATATTGGTTTTGTAGTATTTGATTAAGGATCTTTTACACAGTTTTTTCCTGACCAATGGATTGTAACCAGAATTATTAGCAGCTTTTCCCTCCTGGCTTATTGCAGTTAAATCTTTCTATTTTACTCAGTCCCCTGAGTTCTATGGACTGATGTTTTTAGAAATATAAGTGGGTTAAGCCTTAACAGAATTTTGATTATACTTTTTTCACAATTATTTAGTTTACCAGATTGATTAATGACAAATGAAGGAACATGAGACTGCCCAGTCAGACTCAACCTTACAGGTCTTTTCCAACCTAAACAAGTGGAGGATTCGATAGTCAGCAAAAACCCAGGACAGATAAGTGCATTTTTCATGCTACATTTTTAAAAGAAAAGGAAAAACTACAAGGATTTCTACTATGCCTAATTTATGACATTGTGATTTCTACACTAGTTTGACTATTTCTTGCTGTGAGAGTAAAAACTCGTATGGCTCCACTAATACCAAAGATGTTCAGTTAATTAATCTGCATGACTTCTGTGGTCACCACCTTACAAAGGAAACAAAATCAGGGAACTAAATTATTTGGCCACAATATAAGGCAGAGAGAGTAAACGTGTTTGTAGCCTGGTACTGCTTCCCTGTGCACTCCTTCACACCTCCACTTTGTCAGATCCTACTTGTCCTTTTGATCTCCTGCTCAGACCTGGTTGAAAGGAACAGAGAAAGAAAGGCAGACTACAAATATTTATTTCTATAAGTGGTTTTGCAGGAACCCAAAATAAAACTGTGTGGAATTCTCAGTGCCCTGAGCATCAGTCTTGCAGAAAGACAAGTAACTTTTGGCACTTGGGTTAATCCTATTGGAGTTATTGAAAAGATAATACTGTAATACAAAAAATATCAACCCTAAATAAGTGTGTTAGAATGGTATAAATGTACATATAACCTGCAAAGAAGCATTTACAGATAGTCAAGAACCTTGTTACATGAAGACTGTTCTCTCTCTTCTAGAGAAAACGATGACTCTCAGTAAAGCACTCATAGAAAAAACACTTTTATCCTGGTAGATAAGACAAAATTAAGCATCATATGATTGTCATATGTGTGTGTGTATATAGATCTCATATATATCATGGGATGTACTCTGAAAGAGGAATTATGAAGAGAGCAATAGGGCTTTTGTGAATTATTTCATAAAGAATCCAAGTTTCAGTCTGATATAGAACAAAATGGAGCAATTAATATAAAATACAATAGATAAAATCAGCAAGAGGATAGTATTCCTATCAATATTGGAGCAGGTAAAAGAATAATATTTTTTTAAAGGACAGTATTTGAAAATAAATAGGACTGGAGAGATATTAGATGCTACACATGGGAAACCTGGTGTTTGAATGTGTCATGGACTCCCAAGGGCATGACTAGGCTTTAAAATTACTATTTAAAACCAAAGTTTTAAAGCCTGTACAAGGTGATGATGCTTGGAACATCAAATATTTCATATACATTCTCCAAGAATGCCGGATTTGAATGATGGCAATAAGGATAGCAGGACAAGATGTTCATTTGTTTATTTGATCATAAATGATGAGGAAAGAACCAGCACGAGGAGCAATGTAACTTTAGGCATACTCAGCATACAGAACAGAAAACAGAAGCAAACCTGAGGTTCTCCATTAACGTTAATGACCAAGAAAGGAAAATTTAAAAAAGCTATGAAAATGGGATTGTAATACATACAGAAATTACCAGGCCTGTTTTAATGACCATTAACATTTTAAATTTCACCATCAAAGCAAGTTGCAGACTGGTTTAAGTCAGCATGACTTCAGTAACTCGCTAGAGTTATATTTTTGCACTCTCTGATAATTTGATCCTTAAACTCAGCCATCTAGAGGAGAGACACAATCCAGCCACTGGAGGGACTTAAATCTTGAGAAATGATACTGATATATCTGAGAATTATAAGATGACCTGAACATGCTGACTAAGGAATTTGAAAGCTGTTACCTAAAGCACAAGAAACATAACAAAAGGCTGAGCTGTGGCATTAATGTTCAGGTCCATAATTCTGCCATTCTTGCATTGTTGGAGATAAAGAGCAATACTCCATAATTCTTCAGAATATGCAAAGAAAAAGGGGAAAACTTTTATTGGTGTCCAAACTGATGCATGGAGAAGTAATAAAATCAGATACTCACTAATTTGCTTTATTGTCTTTGAGACACTGGAGGAATCTCTGTCAGCCTAACAGGCTCTCTGACATAAACCTGACAACACCCATTTAACAAGAGAGTCATCATCTAAAGCAGATCTGTCCTTCAACAAAGTTTAAGCATTTTCTTTAAAAAGATTCAAGTTTTATTACCTGAATGAAAGTCTGAGCCCCTTTGGTTTAGCTGGGAGATGAGTCTATTTTATCTCAGTTGCACTTACCAAACACACCAGTTCCACGCTGGGGATTCACCCTGAGCTGACAGACCTGTGACTGCAAGGGCAGCACTGCACCCTCTGTCTCGCTGAAAGCCACAGTCAGTCTCACCACAAGGTTCTCCTACACTGAATCATAGAATCGATTGGGTTGGAAAAGACCCCCAAGATCATCAAGTCCAACCCTTGGTCCAACTCCAGTCCCTTTACCAGATCAGTGCCATGGCCAATCTCAGTCTAAAAACCTCCAGGGATGGGGAATCCACCCCCTCTCTGGGCAGCCCATTCCAAGGCCTGAGCACTCTCTCTGCAAAG
>JAOXXN010000065.1:3330481-3346951 GCA_026770055.1 Myrmophylax atrothorax | reverse complement strand
GTGCTGAGGTCACCTCTGAGCCTCCTCTTCTCCAGACTAAACACCCCCAGCTCCCTCAGCCTCTCCCCACAGCACTTTTACTCCAGTCCCTTCAACTATTGGCGCAAGGTCCACAGCCCAGGGCAAGGGATGCGGAGCAGCAAGGATGGGGCAATGCCATTGTTGTATATCAGCAAACTTCAAAATGAGATTCTACCTTCATTTTTACGGAAAAGTGAGAGCAGTGGAAGTTGCTCCTGTTGCTCAAGCTCCACTTGGAAATCTGAGGGCGGAAAGCAGGGTAATCTTTCATTGGCACTTCAGAGGAGTGTTTTACATTGTTCTGATAGGAAATATTAACACAGTAAGTGTGTGACCGTGACTACAGCAAGAAGGCAAGCTGAAACTTTGCTTAGTTGCTCTGCACGAAGCAGAGAGCCTGAAAGGGAGCATCTCTGTGTCGTGCCTGTCCGCCCTTCTCAGAGCAAAGTAATTCATCTGCACCTTTCCCCTCTCACCTCCTGGCAATTTTCCCTAATTGTCTTCTAACCCAAATTCAGTTTTGGTTTCTACCCTTTGGTCGGGTCTGCTCAGTAGTTTTCAGATCTGCAGCTGACAGATGAACAGCACAGGCACGGCAGTTTCTTAGGAAACCAATCTAAAAATGAAGATCTGTGCTTTGCAGATATCATAACTACAGTGTCACAGTTCAAGTTCTGTGCTAAAGAGGAAGGAATACATGTGACAAAGAAAAGCAAGCACCAAAGTCCTTTGAGGGGCTGAGATCTCCTTTCTGCTCGTGGGCCCTGGTTTCTGTAAGTGAGAGCTGCAAACACAGCAGTGCCTGTGCTGCGGGGAATACAAAACCCAACAGCCTAAGGAGGGGCCCACAGTGCACTGAAGACATGCGTGGTGCTGGAGCCAGCAGGAGGCAAGCTGCTTCCTAAACAGATTTTATCCTAAAATACTTCATGATGAACACAGGGATTAAGTCTTAGATTCAGAGACAAGTTTAAGAGTAAGGAAGGATGTAAAGTATGGACAGATGGAAGGTTACATGCAGTTGAAAAATCTTGCAGTTTTAGCAAAACTATTACAGCATTCAAAGTTCTACTCAAAACCTAAAGTTTTGTTGGTTTTGTTTTGTTTTTTTTTTTTACAATCCACTTCTTTTAGTTGTAACTCAAAAATTGGAAATTTAAATCTATAACCAGAGAATGAGCACTTACAGAAAAAGCAGGATTTCATTTCTTCTGAATCTCATTTTTCCCTGTTCTTCTATATTGATTTTAAAATTACTTTCATGACACTGAGTGTTTTAATCATGGTATGGGCACACCTTAGCATGGTAATACAGAGAAGTAAAATGGTATTCAAAATGATCTTGCAATTGCAAGAAACACATTCATGCTCAGCACTTTCTGTGACAGAGCACCCGGCCAGGGAAACGTTTCCTAATCATCAAAGTGACTGAAAACTTTTCAAGTTGAGAATTTAATTGGGTTTGGTTTTTTGTTTTCCTTTTCACTTCTGGCTACAAATATATAATCCTATTAAAAGTGTATGACTAAGGTGTTACTCTATTTTTTGTTTTGAATGTACAAAGCAATAAGTAGGTTTGGAAGACACTATTTATATATGCACATTTGGTGGCCAACAACTTCCACACCTAACAAGCTATCTCACCTGTGTTCCAAATATTTTTGTTTTACTTGGAAATCCCAGGCCTTGCTTCCTAACTCTCTGGGTATGATCTTCATACTCTCATTGGAATATCAAGTTAGATATAAGAAACATCTGATTATAAATTATTTAACTGAAACAGATTTTTTTTAACATTTACTTTTCACAGGAAGCATTATTTCACACTTGCATGTAAAAATACACTTGTAAAATAAAAAAGTGATTTTTTAGAAAAAGAGACATAGCCCAATGTTGAGCACTCACTTTTCACCTTACAGTGTTAATGGTTGTGTTGCAATTCCCTGAAATGTGGGGTCAGTGACAGAAAAATGGGTAACAGCACTAATTCTAGTTGTAATAGTGGAGAAAATCTGACTCCGTAAAGAACCTGAGAACTCTTTTTGAAATTTAAGACGCAGTTCTTGAGGAAAATAAAAGGCAGCAGGCACTTCCCTGAATAATGCTGATCATGCTCCTGCTCAAGCTACAATATGTTTATTTTGTGTACTATCAGGAAGTGAGCTCCTATAGCTACTTTTTAAAAACCCTGGGGTTTAGCGATTTACACTGATTTGGATAAATCAGGAAACACTCCATAGTTTGTTATCCTGTGACAGGTTCTCCTTGTAACTGACACTTTTCCACTTTTGGACAAAATTAATTAACATTAAAGTTTACCTAAGACATTATTTCAATCTCGCTACAATTACCCCCATCAGTTAATACAGCAAGAAGTGTGACATGACAGGAATATCATTCCTTGAAATGTATTCACTCTCAGCAATTTTACAGCTGTCTCTGGCAAATTCTTGCATGACCTGCCTTTGCCCCCACTCAAACCTGAACCCACCACCAAAGCTGGTGGGCACCAGTAGGTCCCTTTGGAAACCCACTGTGGCCACCACGTGGGCAAACGGCTCACACCTTTCAAATCCATCCACACACGACCCTGACACACCCAAAGCACTGCCAGGCCTACCAACCACACTGTCTTATCTCATTATTTTAGGCATGAGGCCAAGGCTGTGCTGCATATTAATAATGCAAACCCCTGCATTTCAGCACAATGTGCTCCCATTGTCGCATCAGGGCACGCTCCATTTAGAGATAACGCAGGAGCTGACTCAGAAGAACCCAGTGATTAAACTTCAGCCCAACTGATCATTATTTTTCCATTCAAAATACTAATTCTTTCAAAAAGGTGATGGCTAAAGCAAAATCTAAGGAAAAGACTGAAGGTATAGACAGCATGAATGCCTTAACTTCACAGTATTTTATGGTTCAGACTGTTTCCTGGGGAACGTGTTTGAAAAAATATTCAACAGCAATTAGGTCCACAGATTTATGTATGTTTAGAAATTCCCTGTCAAGGAGGAAGATAAAGTATTTGAAGTACAGACAGGTTGTAGCAGCCAGACAGAATGGGGACGGATTAAGGCAGGCAAATTTGCTGAAGTCTTTTAAAATGAAGTAATTCCTCACACAGTAGTATTGAAGTCCTACCTCTGTTCGCCTGCATTGTCAGCAAACACCTTAATGAGAAGGTCACAGCCAAGCAGCTTTATTCTACAGGCACCATTAAGCTTATTAAATTTATTTCCACCTTATTGACACAATTTTGCATTTGAAAGCTGGTACTGATGGCATTAAACCACTCCAATGTTATTAACATTTAAACAAAAGTCTAATTTCACAGGAAGCCAAAGGTTCTGAGGGGCAGGGAGGTGTATATGCCCTAAGAACATTTCCATGGAAAAATGAGAAACTTTTCTGCCTGTAGTGTGAGATGATACAGGTCTGAAAAGAGGCTGATGTGTTGTGCTCACAGCTCCCCACGCTTTGAGCCCTGCAGGGATCTGAGCTGGACACCCAGCGAGGCAGCCAGGGGTGTATCTGACACTGGGCACCAAGCGTGGCACAACCACAAGGGCAACACCAAAGCTAAAAACAGCTGGTGATGGAGGAGAAAACAAGTAGAGAAAATCTTGCTGTGCAACAACTGCAGCTGAGCACAGTAACCTTCTTATAGCCAAAGAAAATAATAATAAAAAAAAGCCTTCCATTCATATAGTTCTTTTCAGATTTTATTGACTCAGAATTGGCAGGGATATCAGGTCTGAAATGCTCTCATGGGAGACTCAAACACAAATATATTGATGTTTGCAGAGCTCTTCATCTAAAATCGTGTCTGCCACTCTAGAAGTTGTTTCTTTTTGGAAACAAAACAAAAGCATTTGCCTAACGGAGTTTCTTTCATGTTTATGAGACTCTTTTCATTCTGTTTTCTCCTGGGTTTCAACCTGTGATGTGGAAAGAACGTGTGCATTGGAAAAAGAAGGGAAGCACATCTTCAAGGTGAGAGAGAAATGCTCTTCTGTTAGCTTTGATTTGGGAGCATCAACACTGCAGGCAGAGTCTGATCTGTGAGTCAGGGTGTTTGCTGGGGGGCTCCTGCCTATCAAGCCTCACAATGAGTTCCCTCTGCAAAGTTGGGATGTTTGCCAGGATAATTTTCTTTTTCGTTAATGTGACATGATTTTGGCAGTATGTGGCTCCAGCAGAACCAGACCTGTCCTGAACTGCCTTCCATCATCTCTCAGAGGGACTTCATCTTCCTCAACAGAAATTCTGTTCTAGAAGCTGAATTGTTTTGCTCCTCTCCTATAATAACTCTTTGGATGGCCAGTGTTAGTCATGCCTGACCATGTTTTGTTTATATTCTTTCTGTTGGTCATTTCAATGCACAGAATAGATTTTTTAGGCCCACCACAATCAAAACATCAGTTTAGCCAAGAACTGATTTAGGAAGGAAACAGGAACCTGTTTCAATCATTGTATTTCAAATATTTTAAATAAAATGAAATATTTATGTTCTTAATTTGAAGTAGGTGGTTTTGTTTGAAATAACTAAATCTGTGTATTACTCCATCACACAGTAGTGATGCCCCATTTTCAGGTGCTCCTTTGAGAATCCTATGAGGTAAAATGTAACAGCAAAACTATGGGGGGAAAACCCACAAAAAAAAGCAACCTATTTTACCAATATTAGGTGAATAACCTAGGATGAGATACTAATGAATTTTCCAGCATATAAAACTGTAGAAGTTTAAGATTTTGCTCAAATTAATTAAAAAGCGCTTTCTTTTCTTTTATCAATTGTTCACTTTGCATTGTAAATCTTCACAGAAAATACTGCAGAGAAGTTATGAAAAAATAGTGACTTTGTGGAGCTGAAGTCAAGAGATTAAAAAAACAATACTGCAGAATGCACACACTTCTAACTTTTTCTAAGTAAAGAGCATCCTATTTGCATAATTCCAGCAGGGCAGGAATAGCTCAATTCAAATATATTCCTCTATTTTTTTTTCTTTCCAGAAAACAATGACTTTCTAAAGGGAGGAAGGAGAAAAAAAGATTGACATGAGTGTACAAGAAAGATGGGAAAATAAAACCAAGAATGAAATAAATTCAAAAATAAACCCCAAATCAACAAAATATAAACAAAGAAATGAAACTGGAGTCCTTCAAAGGGAGTCAAGGAGAAAGAGAAAAGACAAATAAGAGTGCACAGGGCAAGAGCTGACTTCCAGCCAAAGAGTCTGGGCTTCTACTGACTTTCTCTGAACAGTCACATTCCCAGAGGGAGCCTTATACATCAAGCAAAGGAGCAAGTTTCTGTTCCATCGGAGATTTCCCACAAGCCCTTCCAGCAAACCACTTTATCTGTGCCCAATTCTTCATACACACACTGGGGATAAGAACATGTCCCAGCCTTCAAGATGTGCCATAAGACAAAAGACATTTTGAACTGAGTCTTCAGATAACAGCAGGAGCAGTGGTCATCAAATAAATCCTGCAGGTAATACATGGCTATTAAAAGAAACTAAGCAATTAATGAGACAGGCTTGAATTTCTCTCTCCTGTGGCCAAGTCCTAAGTAATTACAGCGGGAGCAAGAGTAGAACCGTATCAAAGAGCTATGGTGTGCTATGATGCAAATAAAACAATTAGGAATCAAGGAATTAATAAAGACTTCATTTGTGTCAGATCTGAAATATCTAACCAATATAACTGGCTTTAAGTTGACATTTCTTTCTGGGGCATATGACAGAAATTTAATTAAATCAATACATTTCTCCTCAATGTTAACTATCCCTTTTTTTCATGGCTATACTTGCTTCTTGACCATTATTAAACTCAGTAACTCAAGTCAAGTAAATGTGAAAACTTAAAGGAAAAGCCTGTGATAAGTAGACAATTACATACTTTCTATTTTTAAATAGTATTTGTATTTCAGAGGAAAAAACTTTAACAGTTCCAACTTCCAGAGCTATTTATCAAGCAGAAGGATATTAGGGAATGAATAATTACAGAAACCCAAACTGCTACCAGGTCAATGTTTTGATAGATGTCTTGGAAATCTCACCTGAATTTTGGACAAGCAATTATTATCCTATGTGACTGTGAACGTGTCTTCTTTATGAGAAAAATGTCCCTTAAACCAGTTATTTTTTTATAAGCACAAGTGAAGAGGGAAAGTCTGTAATTTAATCCTGAGGGGACCCATGTTTAGTCCCATGGGCTCAGTGAAATTGTACAGGTGATTCAACACCCAAACACCCACAGAACTCAGAGCAACGCACCAGGAGTCTCCTTTGGAGATCCTGCTCTGTATGGGCTGAGTCCCCAGAAAAGGGAAAATACAGAGAGCAACAGCTCTTTACTCAGAAGAGGAAAACCCAAGCTGGGCTCCTTGCTGCCACACTCCAGGAAAGTACAAAATCTCACTGGAATGGGAAACAAAAGCTGCAGCACTGAACACCCCCTCTCCCAAGTACAAAAGGGAACACATGGATGGGAAAGCAGGGGGTTCCCTTCTACCAGCAACCAAACAACTGTAGAGAAGTTTATGACCAGTGCTTACATCAGACAAATGGTTGCATTAAGTTTTTGCAAGACCACTATACTCTTGAGTTTGAGGACACTGCCCTTTTCTAATAATTTTATCTCTAAACTCAGTTTAATTCAGCTATAAGCAGCTTCTAATAAGACTCTCCCCCAGGCATCAGCCTGTGCTGTACTGTGGAAAGGCTCAGCCTACCTATTCCTTAGCAACTAGTTTACTCCATGTAGAAAACAGCACTATTTCTAGAATCAAAACTGATTGCAGTGATCTGGGTCACCCCAGGAGAGAACTTACGATTTTTTGTCATTTGTAAGATAACTTTTTGCCAACTTTGCATTTCCCAAGTGCAACATAAAGAAGGATTTTTTTCCCTTCCCTGTATATTTCCACTTGGTCCAATCAGCCTTTTTGCTTAAAAAGACAGGGGGTTGTGTTGTTGCTTGTTTTTTTTTTTCATTTGCTATTGAATCCTAAATCAAAGTAAAACAACTACAAAAGGCATTCCTGAAAAAAGCAGTCTTCTACATTGATCACCATTTAAATAGATCAGGAGAACCAATCCACCTCAGTAAGGACAGGATTAAGAGACCAACCAGGCTGAATTGTGCTTTTAACTTTAAAGGTGATTGTTGTGTTTACCTCCAGAGAGCATTCAGAGATAAATGGCTGCTGTTACAGTGATGATCTCATCAACACAATGTGGCAGCCTTTTTCTTCTCATACTCTGTGAAGGAAATAGAATTACCCCACTGCTTGGAACCCATCCTATTTTCTCATGCCTCCCAAGCTGAGAGAAATGAAGGCAGTATCATCAAGTCATAGCTATCATATAAAGAACAGGTCAAACTCTTCATTCACACTTGCAGATGAACAAAATTGTTAATAGGATTTTAATTCCTTCCTAGAGAATCTCATCTTTCTCCTCAAATGATGATCAAACAGTTTGCCTTTCACCCTGGAAACATTGAAATGATCCATCTCTCCCTCCCTGTCAGCCAGGAAGAGCATCAGCACAAACATTCCCTTTCTGGAAGAATCCAAAGCACTTTACAAAGTTTTACAAGTGCTTTACAGCAGCACATGCAATGTTGGCTGTCACCACACAGAGCTGGCCTGCCTGACACCTCACACTGGCTGTCCCAGGCAGCAGAGCACACACTGCAGGGCCCAGGGCCGTGGCATGGATATCATGACCAGAGCCAAGGAATCCCAAATGTCAGTTTGCTGCCTCAGACAGTCCTCAAGACACCTTTCTGTGTCCTAATACAAAAAAAAAAAATAGGTAAGAAAATAAATTTTTCATTACCCATCCTAAGTAACTAGTTAATATTCTCTCTTAAGCATGTAACTTAAGCATCAAGCTGTTGTGTAAATTCAACTTTGAATATAGCTCTTTGAGCATCACCTCATAGGGTTTAGTTTTGAGCAACCCCGAAAATCATGTACAGTCAAAAACACTCTTCAAAGGCAATGGCCAAAGAAAAGCCCCTTTGACTTGGCTTTTGCATTGAACTGGAACACAATGTCCCCCTTTCACGATTCAGCCTTAGAGATAACACACAATGGAGAGATATCAACATAAAAATACTCGTGGATGGACAAAAAGAAGCATTTCTGCATAGCAACCACGAAAAGCTTCACAAATATATTTGTCCTTAAATTGGTCCAAAAGTTAATTCCCAGTTTAGTCCCTGATTTATGACATATGCAGGGCACTTAACCACCCTAACACTGATAAAAACTCTTTAGCCAACTGGTCTGAGTAGTAGGATGTTTCTTTTCTTAGACATTTTTAACATCCTCTGAAACCACTGGATGAACCTTGTGTGAATAGAAAATAATACTGGACATCACTGTGGAAAAAGAATTCTTGTCTTAATGATGACATTGAGGAATTATGCCACCAGTTAGGCACAATGCATTAAAAGCTTATACTCCAGTCCTTCCCTCTGCATTCTGCTATGCTTCATCAACATGTCCTAAATGAATATATTTTAATTTATTCTCCTAACACCATAATGAGAAAGACAGCACATGTAACCTTTTTTTTTTCTTCAAAAGGGCTATAAGGTTCAGGGGACAAAAGGGACTATCCCAAGGAAATAGCAATGTCAATGTAGTGGTGACTCGGCCAGGTGCAAGGCTACTGCTTTACCCAAACTGGATATCCCCTTATTTTTCTATATTTTAAGTTCTTTCTTCTTTGTCCTTTAAAACTTGGATCTACACGAGGTTAAATGGAAAAATACTGAGATCCTCTAAGAGGAAAATAACAGGTAGCAATCAGGTTTGCTGTCTGGCTCATAATATCCCCAGGAATTTGGGTTATTCCATGCCAGCAGCAGCAGGTCAGACAAACAAAAGACCTTCAGCTATAAACATTCAGATACATAAGCCACTGCTCCTCTCACCCCCTTATTCCTGAGATTGTGTCCTAGGTGGAAGTCTGATCACAGGTGCTTCCAGCACAAAGCAGAGCTGCATTAGGTGGAGATCAACGTCCTCTGCTCCTAAAAAGTTACGTTTTACAGGATCACAAAGGTCTAATGTTTTCTGCAAAGAGCAAGATGTTTTTCCTGCTCTATCAAACAGACAACAGACCTATGGCATAGTTATGAAAAGCCATTCATTGAACTGTTAGTTGTTGGGGGGTTGTGGTGCTCTTTTTGTTTCTTTCTAAAGTCACCAGCACATGGGAAAAGTTACAGGGTTTAGTTACCATTTGGACAGTCAAAACATATTACCAGTATATAGGAATTTATATCATTTACTTGTAAATTTAACAATTCCTCACAGCATTTGTGTCAGCATATACCAGCCAAAACAAACTGGCAGTGAAACAAAGCCTGGTCTTCCTGAAACAGATGTTATAAAGACATAAAGGCAAAAATAAAAATTGACAAAGGACTTACAAGATAGTTTATTATACAGGAAAAATAAAAAGAGGGTGATAAATTTTCTCATGTAACATTATGGATGAATGAATGGGCTGCAACTGAATTTCTTTCACTTCATCTGAACAGCTATTTTAAGAAAAGAATATACGCCCCATAAACTCTGGAAAGCCCTACAATTAAGTACAAAAGAACTGACCAAATGACGGCATACAATCTGGGAGAGGTTGAAATGTAGGTGCTCTTTGAGAGAAGCCTGGAAAACAATTTCAGGAAAAGTTGATATATGTTTACTAAAGTGCTTTTCAGTGCAATTATAGAAAGATTATATGAAAAGTAAAGGTGAGGCTGAAAATGTAAGGAACTAATTTTCTCTACTTTGCACAACAAAAACATAAGAAATGGCATTGCTGCTGCACTGCACAAGGCTGGCAAAAACATTTACAGATGAGTGTCAAAGGATCAAATCATCCTGATTATTTATTGTGGATTTAATTCCAGCCCTTGTCTCCAGTGGAGATCAAGGGCACTTCCTGCAGCTCTGTCAGTGCCTTGGTTAGGAGGGGAGGCAGGGTTAGCTCAGGAAGATGCAACTGTCCTGTGCCACAGAAAGAAGAGCCAGGCACTGCCAGTGAGATCCACTCAAGGAGACCAGCAGAGAGGGAGAAGGGCCTCCATGGTACTAAGGGTGACACTGGGAGAGCATCTTCTGAGCAAACTGCCCTCTTCTGGAGACATTCTGCAACATTGACAGGAGTGACATACCCAATCACACTGGGAGCACAAGTAATCAGCTAATTATCTGTTTTACATAATGAGTGAGGGACATGGTTTCAACCAAGCAAAACTGATTAAAAGAAGGAATAACATTTGCCATAACCATCACAGGGGCTGTGTTTCCAGTCAGATGACAAGGCAGACCAACCTTCAGAGAGAGGTGTCAAAACACCAAAGTCAAGCAGAAAAGAGCACCCTGCTCCCCAGCCTGGGAGAAGGCAGCAGTGCTGAGAGCAGAGCAGCACCTGAACTGAACTCTGCTTTGGGCAGCTGAGCTGGGCCTGGAGATCTGAGAGCACTCAGGAAGGTTCTGCAGCTGATAAAACTAAAGCAGTGCTGAAAGTAAGTGGTTGCTTTGATGGCAAAGCATTGTTATCTTAAAGGCTAAGTTCACTCTGCATAACCTCACAACATCCTTGTAGCCCTCCCAAGTCGCTGTTCTTTCTGCCAAAGGTCATAAACTCTCCTCTTTTTCCTGAGCTCCAGCCAAAGCTCTCTGTGTAGCCACACTGGTATTCCCCTCTGGCTTGTCTTTCAGCACAGGGACAGCCTGTTCCTGAGCCTTTTAAGAGTTCCTTCTTGAGGAACGTCCAGTCCTCCTGGACCCCTCCGCCCTGGAGAAACGCCTCCCAAGGGACTCTCTCAACCAGTCTCCTAAACAGGCCAAGGTCTGTCCTTCACAAGTCCAAGGCAGCAGTGCTGCTGACACCCCTTAATACTCTGAGAATCAAAAATTCCTTTGTGATCACCATGCTCAAGACAGGATCCAACCAAACGGAATCCCAGAATGCCATTATAGCACACCAGACTTCTTGGGAAAAGGGCTTTTCCTTTGGAAAACCCTAAGTGTTACAGACATTAACAGCATCATTATAAAAACATAAGCTAGCATATCCCAAAGTTTTTCATTACAATTCTGAATATCAAATTGTAAATTATTTCAGTAATCTCAGAGCAGACAGAAAACCAGCCCAGAACCAAGAACTGATGGAGAGAGCGAATATTGTTATTTCTCTGAATGTCTGTGAACTCTGTAACTTTGGAGCCACAACAGCATTAATAGAGAGCTAACCAAGAAAATAAATTTTACTGCAATTTCTCCTTAAAATAATTACTCGATCATTAAGACTATATTTCTTTTGCAAAGTGTATCTAGTTTGTTGGAGAGTAAACATGACCCTTACTTTCAAAAAGAGCTTTGCAGTTATGCTGCTGCATATATTTCATCTACTTTATATCTATTGCTATTCAGTCATAAAATAGAAGTGTCTTCTGTCTCCCCTATGTCCTTTAAAATTAGTTTCAGCATTTGAACCATTCTCTTTTTCTCCCTTAGAAGAAAAGAGCTGTGGAGAACAGTAATGAGAGACTCTGGTGAATTAGGGAAACACACTGTTCTGCAAGCAGAAATTTCTAAGCATAAAATATTGAGTTTGTTTCATGATTGAACTGCTCTTTGCAAATGCTTTATTAAATGCTTGCACACTGAAAATCGGGGTATTTCATATCTTTACAAACTCCTATTCTCCTCTGCTACTTGAACAAAAAAACAGATATAGAATATGATCTTTGACATTTTAATTAAAGCCTATTAAAATGTCTATAGCAAGTAATAAAATACAAATTGTCCCCCTAAGTTCAACCTGCACTGCAACTGTGTCACGAATTCAGATAACCATGGATAAAAATCTTTCACAGCTAAGAGCATGGGCTGAGCAAAAAACTCTGGGCCTGACACCTAATTAAGATATACTTCCCCCTGATGAAGAAAGTTCTTCATCTATTACTATGTGTTACAGTGGTTCGGGGCTATATTTAAAAGACCATTAAAAATGTACCTGAAGGCAAAGTTAATCTTTATATTTGACAGATAATAGCAGCTTTTTTGCAGTAAGTAGCAAAGTGAATATTTTATTTCTTTATGATCTAATGACCATTCTGTTTAATCTTAATGGAGTAAAGATGAGCAAGAAAATATGCTTAGGGGATATACTAATACATCAATTATGGAGAGTGGTAAAGTACTTTAAGAAGTAGCAATAATCTATTGTAAATGAACATCTCAATAAGCACTCCTAGCCACAGGGAGAGCTAAAAAAGATGCATTAAAAATCTATTCAGATTCTGCTCATTATAGATATGTTCTTCTCAGCTCTTAAGTAATGCAGCAATCACATAATTAACTTTTGAAAAGGGAAGCATTTAAAACAACTATGGAGCCGTGGAACACAGTAAGCTTTCTCATTTTTTTTAGCGAAAGGGAATTTTTCCATCTACTTTCCTTAACACTGTTGCAAAAGTGCTGAGACAGAGTGGCATTTCTCCATAAGGCATTGCAAAAATATAAATGTGATTCCACAAACCCAACAGACACTTATTTTTTTGTCAAAGAAACAATATAAGTAAAGAAAGACATAAATAAACTCTGCTCCTGCTTAACTACAAACATACTATCTATCTCATATAGAAGCAGGCACTTGTCTGTCTCCTGGAATTTCACCCTGAAATGAAGATCTGAATTTTACAGAGGAAGGTTTTTGCTTCTTAAATAATTTTGATTTGGCCAAAACAATTCCCCAAACCCACAGATGAGCTCCAAGAAAGAAGTTGACAGAACTTTCCAAGTGAAACCATGAGCCTGCAGCCAGCTGAGGGCCCCAGCTGTGAGGATGGGAAGGACTGAGTCAAGTCCCATTAAATGATGAGGAGACTTTCAATTGAATCTAAAGAGCATTGATACAGTAATTCGGGGAAAGATGCCTTTACTCACTCTCAGCACTGGGAACTCTGGATGTTTATCTTCATGGAATGGTTTGGGTTAGAAGGGATCTTAAAGATCATCCAGTTCAAACCACCCTGTCATGGGCAGGGACACCTCCCACTAAATCAGGCTGGTGCAAGCCCCATCCAGCCTGGTCTTCAACACTTCCAGGTGTGGGGCAGCCACAGCTTCTCTGGGCAACCTGTGCCAGGGCCTCACCACCCTCATAGCAAATTTCTTCCTCATATCTAATGTAAACCTGCTCTCAGTTGAAAGCCATTCTCCCTTGTCCTGTCACTACTTGCTCTTGCAAATAGTCTCTCTCTCTCTCCATCTTCCTTGTACTTGAAATTTGACTACAAAAGCCCCAGCAAGCTACTGAAGAACAAATCACCTGTGAGAACTGTTCCTCTGTAGTGGGATTCTTTTATGCAGTTTTCTTCCTTTGTTTGCTGTCTCTCAGTGGGTTGGAACACCACTAAGCTACAATGCAGGCAAGCCACCACCTCTCCAGAACAAGCTCCACCTGGGGACTTGAAACAACACAACTCCTGCCTGTTAAACCATTCCTTGCATCCAAAGGTTGTCCCAGGCAGATGAGTCCCAAGTGTGCCAAGATGCACTGGCTCACACAGGCAGGCTCCTGAAGGAATTAAGAAACATGAATATCATTGATATTACATGAATAATGGATCTGCCTTTAACACTGCTGAGCCGATGTAAAATTGAGAATGAACCGAGTGTATTTGCCTACAGACACTCATGTGCACATACACAAAATATAAGTAGTCACTTTCAAAGATGCTCATCTCAAAAAGATGCCTACAATAACTCATCACTTGGGCTTTCTGAACTCACTGAGTTGCTTGTGTCTGATCAAACCATTTTGAACATCATACAAAGCTTTGAGGCAATGCCATCACTACCAGCAGCAAAAGCACTGAAGCTCTGCTTGTGCAGAGTTACCTGAGAGCCAGGTGGGAATACAGGGCTGGCAACACAGCAGCCTGCAAAATGCACATTAGACACCACAGAGGCTTCCACATTGCAGGTTATGTGACTTAAATCAATTAAAAATTCTGAAATAAATACCATTAGATAATGTTGTAGAATTTCCCATTTCTGCAGTAAGTGAGGAAGGTTGCCTGGTCTTTTCCTGAGTCTCTCTTGCCCCTCTGTATATGAACATACAGGAAAAGGACAGAGCAAAAGAGAGAGAGGCAGAAAAAGCTCAGCATGATTGTGCCTGTGCACTGAATCTGCCCAACCTTTTAAGGAAAGAAAAGAAGAAGGAAACATTCAAAGTGGAAGTTGGCAGATAATTCACTGACAGCTTTTTCGTGTTAGGAATAGGTGTCTACTGTGGGTATTTCATTGTCTGCATAACTCAAATGAAACATTTTTATTTGATGAACAACAGAGCAAATTTTTAAACTTTAATTTTAGGGAGTGATTATTACAGTGAATTTATATGGGATGTAGAAAAGTTGCATTTCCATTTGCAAATGAAAAGGCCTCTGTACTACAATTCTAAGAAGGTCTGTGTGGGGGATTCAAATTCCCAGACGTAAAAGAAATTTCAATTTTCACTTTTCCATCAACACAAGCTGTTTCATGAGAATTGTTACATAGTTTAATTAACCAAGAGATTTTATTTATTTACAGCATTATAGCTTTTTTTAAGCCAAGGAGAAATAAAGATACAGCAACAGACCTTGGTTGCAAAGTATTTTTAACAACTTTCTGGATGCCTTTCTTAACCTAAAGACTGGGGAGGAGTATGCACCTTGTGTTTAAGAGAGCAGATTGCTACTAGTCATGGCTGCATATTAATCAATGACACCTTAGCCCCTTCATAAAATGGAAAAGTGATGCTCAAGAAGATTTTAGACAGTGGATATCCCTCTTACTACATATGGCTGGCTGGCTACAGACTTTTGATGTAGTTTACATGGAGGAGAAAATTATTATCAACAGTTTTCTCATATCTAAACATTAAACTATAGAATTTGGCCATACATGTCTTTGTATATTATACACACTTGTATATATTACTTTGAAATTAATGATGACAAAGATCTATTTATTCCTTTGGTTTTCATTTTAAAAGCACAAATCCCATAGCAAAGCTTTCAGCAGAATGCACTGGGCACAGCTATGGAAAACTGCTTTTAGAGGCCCATTCCCAGCTGCTGAGGGAATGAAAGCAAAAAACCCCACGTGTTCTGAGAATTGCTGTGAGAAATTAAGCTGTGAGGATGGAGCCACAGTGATGATGCAGCTGAGTATTTGAACTGACCTGTTTGGGAAGAACACTAAAAGAAAAATGTGCATTTCTGATGTTTTGACACATGACTGTAAGGAACAAGGAAAAGCACAGAGTCTGTAGATGTGAGTCAGAACTGTATTAGACTCATATAGATTTATAAAATTTTAGCTGGAATGTACGTTGCCCTTTTCAGATGTACAAGGGTTTGCCTTCAACCTCCTACCCAAGGCACAGCTTTCCCCTTTTAGTAAGTGAAACATAAATAATAAACCATCATTTGGTAGACCCCAACCTTGATGACTACAAAACTAAATAAAGATTGAGTTCATTATAGATTAAAAAAAAATAACATCTTCCTTTGCGGGCATTTCCCATCTTCATTCCCCTTACCCTCATAGCTTGTCTCGAACGGGAAAAAAAAGGCAGGTATTGTTAATAGATTAATAAACATACTTGAAATTAAATTTGGCAGTCCTGATTAACATGTGCTGAAGATTTTATTCTTCAAGAAAACATGCATTCTCCTCATCTAAGACTCCACTGTAAACTAATGTAGGAATTTATATCCAAATAAGGGCAATAAAATCCCATCTCATATCATTCAATTTAAAATGTCATCAGGCAGAAATGGACTCACACTTTCTCAGTTCTCGTTTAGTTTAGAGGTGCATTTGTTTGTCAGATACTCAATAGGTAACCCCCCAAACCTGCATCTAATATCAATAATTGATCTGGTTTGTGTTTCAAAATAACATCATTAACTATGCAGCCCAAGTGGACTTTCAGTCTGTAATTGAAAAATGCTTGATAAACTCTTTCTACATTCCATATTTCCAATGGAATTCAAAAATAGGATTTTAAAGAGTTCTGTTTTCTGTGGATACTTGTTCTTAAATATTTTTCAAGTATTGAATGCGTTAAAAGTATTGAAAATATTTTAAAAATCAGTTACAAAAGAAGAGGAGAAGGGGAAAATCATTGCACACTCAACATCTAAATTGGGACTAACAACTTACAAGGAACAGAGCACGGATAATAATTTTAAGACGCATTCAATTTTTGTAAATAAAATAATGTATCTGATCTCTTAGCTATTCTTTTCCTGTCCTTTCCTAAGCCTGAGTAGTATGTATGTATGGCCAGACTTCGCGAACGAAGATTTGGGAAGGGCTCTCCCCACATGGGT
The DNA here is from genome assembly GCA_026770055.1 of Myrmophylax atrothorax. Classification (NCBI taxonomy): domain Eukaryota; kingdom Metazoa; phylum Chordata; class Aves; order Passeriformes; family Thamnophilidae; genus Myrmophylax; species Myrmophylax atrothorax. The sequence continues at coordinate 3,330,496 of JAOXXN010000065.1, read as the reverse complement.
GTGCCCTTCCAGCCT
>JAOXXN010000065.1:3306641-3323554 GCA_026770055.1 Myrmophylax atrothorax | reverse complement strand
ATATGTATAACTTACTTGCATATAAACCCATTGTTAACTCAATCAGGTGCGCATGTTTATGGAGGAGTTATCCCCCATGTGCCCTGGGCCAGAATAAACGTACCCCTTATAACCTCACTGGATTATAGGGTTTTTATTCCGCAAAACATTGCAAGGGACAACATGCCAAAAAAAAAAAAAAAAGGCAGCCTGACTTAAATGTCAGCAAAGTAGCTCCTGGTGTTACTAAGCTCTGCTGTCTTGGTTTCAGAATTTTACTTCAAAATCTCTCAAAAATATTAGTGACACACACATGTTAAAAAGAAAGGAAAAGTCAAATAAACTCAATCAAAGTGCTCTGGCACTGGACGAGACGCTGCACTGTAGTAGGTAATGTGCAGTTCTAACAGTGGCTCACTGCTTGGACTGTCTGAGCAAGGACAACCAAGGGATTATCGCAGGTTTGATGCAGTCACACACCCTGATGTGTCATTAACTGTAACACTCGTTCATTCCATGGCCGATTTCAGCAGCCCCTGAAACTGTAGCCAGTTACCTACTGGATGCACTTTAATAGTCACCATCACCTCTGATTGGAATTCAGTGGATAAATACACCTCCTTCCTGCAAATACATGGCTCAAAGTGACAAGGAACCCAGAGTTGGAAAGCAGAGAGCGTCACAATTTTCATTCTTTTCCAAGTTTACTGCCTCTTCTCCCAGTAGCCAGTGTGACCCTTCACAGCTGCACCTCTGCTTGCCCTTCATTCCTCACTCTCCACACGCCCCTGCTGCTTCAGGAGCAGACCTAATCCTTGTACAATCACAATTCAGATGTGCCAAACCTCATTTTATAAAGTATTCATAAACTGTGCAAAGAAATTAACTTCTTTAGTACAAAGACACTATTTGATTTTCTTTGTTTCATGTGGGCCTACTATAAGAAAATCGTGATTTCCCAAGTAAGCAACAAAAATTATAGATTCCATATGGAATATTCTGCTGTAATTTTAATCCACCTGGGTTTATATCATATTATTGGGATAAAATGCAGCTACTTCTCTGTAAAAGTACAAAGGATCAAGATCTACTTTCTACTTCCAGGTACACCGAGGTTTATTATGGGTTAAAGAGACAACCAATAATCAGAATTCTCCTCACATTGAAATTGGTTTTTACCATTTTATATTCCTTTCCTATTCCTTTTGTATATGAAATTATAAGATGTTTTTATTTTATTTTTCTTGGCTTTGGGAGTTTCTTGTCCAACACACCAGCTGTTCTTGTACCATGATTATATACACCTAGGCATCACAAAAATGGGAATGAAATTTAGTACATAAAGCCTTTTACTACACAAGTTTTCTCATGGGCCAAACAGTCTGAGGTTGTTTTACACTGTTTATATAAATATAACACAATCTTTCTTTTTGTACCTCTCTATGTAACTCTGTATATGATCTAAGTGTTACCTTGGAGGTCTCAAAATACTGTCTCTTTAACATGCAGCAGTCATCAAGAGAAAGAAGGATTACTCAACTATGTCATTTTAAACACTGCTTTTAGTTTTGCTAATTTCTTCTTCAGAAGTAGCAAATATAGGGAAGATTCAAACAAATGTAGCAAAAATGACTGTAGGTACAGAGGGGTTTTTTACACGTGTTTAAAGTTAAGGAATAGATTCTTTTCTTTGGAAAAGAGATTACTAAGGAAAGCATGCTTCTGACATAAATAATGATTAACAGGGAAGCAGCACTTGATGTATTTGTATAACACCCAAAATGAACTGATTCATCAGGAAGCAAAACATGAAACAGATTCTACAAATTGCATCTAAACAGTAAATAATCAATCATTATTTAAGACACATTTTTGTTCATCACTGAAGTGTAAAGTACTATTTTCCATTCTCATAACATTTATTCTGCTTTTTTAATTAAAAATTTGTACTTCATAATAAGAACAGGCATTGAATAATTGAAACACTTCTATAAAATTCCAGCCCTTTTGAAATCTTTACTTCTCAGTATGTTTGGCAGAAGCAGAAAGTGTCCCAGGAACACATTACAATTTTGCACATTGGTTAAGTATTAAGTCACACCTCTCATGGGCCGCTAGAGGCTGGCAGAGCAAAGCAGGCACATGAAATGCCCAAATAAGCCCTTTTGCTACCATCTTCTCTCCCTGGCAGTGTGTCCCTGCCACCCCACCCCAGAACTTTGCCTCAGCCTACTGCTTGTTTGTATCCCTGTATCAGTCTGGGGGACAGTCAGCAAAATGGAACCAGGGAGCCCAACAAACCCCAGCTGTCCTTAGCGGTTCAGCCTTTACATTTTCTTACTGATGCTGTTTCCTTTCTGCTCCTGTCTTGCCTGTACAAGTTGAAAAACTGTTGGGGGCAATTTCTGTCTTCTCTCCCACGTGGAGCAACCCTAACTATGTATTATACACGTACTTACCCACAGACACATCTACGTGACACTGTGAGTGTAACTGGGTGTTATCGCTAACAATATTTATATTCTCTCTGCCTTGTAACTAAGCCCAGTTTCTAGCAAGGAAGAAAGACATCCTAATAAAAGCCATCATTATGTCCTTCTATATTTTATTTAGTTGCTTGTTACTTGATGTAAAAAAGTGAAAATCATCTACAAACTATTTAAAGATTGATTTCTGTTATGTTAAACCAATCCCCCATAAAATGATACACTGTAAAGGCTCTTTTACCCTTAAACCATAGTCTCAATTCATCAAATATCAGTAATGAATTGTGTGAAGCTTTCCTACTCATCAACAAAATCATCTCACTCTCTTGTAAGAACATTTCTAACTTGAATGAATCTACAGAAAACCACCAATAACGTGCTTACCAGAAAACAAAAAGACTACAATACCTTCTACACTAAAACCTGCACTTGAAAAAGAAATAAGGGCTATTGCTTGTGCCTTCAAGGTTTTCCTTAACAAAATCAGTGTCTTCATGATTAAGCCAAGAAACATGACAACACTTTTCTCCCTCTCATTTATGCACAGAGATATTGAGAGCACACAGATCTTCTAAGTTCAGAATGCTGCAACTTCCTTGACCTTTCCCAGCCAAACACTCTTGCCAGAGTAAGAATGAGTCTAGAAAGGCAGGCAGATCTCCTTATCCGCTTCACTGAGCATTAGTCAGCAAAATCACATTCAGACATTGCCAGCGACAAATCATTCACAGAAGGAGGTTTTGTTGAATATGAACTAAAATACACCTACTTGCTGCCGAATTTCTTCTTCCATCTTCACTGGGGACCCCAACTCTGCAACTTGTTTGACACCTTCACTGGCATACCCTCCATACTCCCAAAGGATGTAGTTCTTGGAGTGGGAACTCCCAATGATCGCAGACCAGTGGTTGGTGCGTCCTTTCAGGGAAAAAACAAAACAAGCAACCATCAAGACAGCCTCAAAGCAGAATTGCTAATTTTTATGAAAGATCTGACATCCCCAGTCTTCACCAGCACCAAGCTTTTGCATGCTGTCATTTCTCACTACATCAACACATCACACCTTTAGAACAAGCCAATGACCTGCAGAAATTGAGCATAAAGGGTCAGTAATTATTGGATGTAACAGTACAGGCAGAAACGGTAAGAAATATTGTATTCCAGCTAATCAAGCAGCCCCTCAAAACAGACAGACTTAGTGTATCTTTTCTTCACCAAAGATCTTATGCTTGCTCAGGAAGCTGAAGAAATCTTTCATTTTAGATCTCCACGTCAAATACTTTTGAGAAGGGAACCTTCCAAGGGAAGACTTCAGTGGCCACTCTCAGATTAACAACAGCAGGTTGTTTCCTTACTGGCAGACCATGGTTTTGAACACTGGATCTGTGTGTGAGTGGTGAGACATCACCAGCAAAAGGTGGATGGAAGCACAATTACAGTCATTAACTGTTACAGGGGTTTGTTTGCAGCCTGGTGAGCAAACCCTGTCAGCCACAGGGCTATAAAGGGCTTACAGCCAGAGACTTCCTCCAGCAGCTTTCTGCTGAAAGACAGGAGAAACATTTGCTTTCTGTGGGTAAATGTCTACTATTTCTCCCAAGAGACTTTCAAAATACTCATAAAGAATTGCTCTTATTTGCACTGAGACACCTGTTTTTTCTACTTCTGCATATTTAAATTATACATGTACCATGTCTCCTTCTCTCACCTTCACCCCAGCCATTAGGAGGGGTTCTCTGTAATTTAGGAAGGTAGCAAAGAAGTGAATTTTGGTGCTCCTATATTGGCTGAGTTTGCTTGCTCAGACAGTGTATGAGCTGTAGAGTCAGGCAAAAGGATTCCTGCTCTTGCTTCTTGACTTGTTGAGCACGAAAAGAAAAAAAAAGAAAAAAAGAAAAAAAAAGGTTTAAAGAAAAAATATTAGAGAACCATGATGGAATTGGAAAGAGAATTGAGAGGAAATAAGGAGTCACAGAAGTCCCACCATGTGGAAATAAAAATGAATTCACTTAAGTGTCAAATAACATTCTGCAAAGAGATAAGGAAAAGGATGAGAAAATGAACTACTCACATAAACAGACAGTGTGGTAACAAGGCAAAGGCTGTAGGAGCTGAGGGAGGCAGAATGATGGAGGAAAACAATATTTAACATTTTTCTTTGCAATGCAAAAGGTAGAGAGTAGCAGTAAAAACAGCTGAAAACTGAATAAATGAATGAAAAATGAATATTGAAGTAAATAAAAGAAATGCAAATTTAAGATGTGAAAGGTGGGACAATGAAATTGAAAAAGACAGTGTAGAGAATTGTATAAAGTCAGATGCAGGAACCTAATCATGGGAGAGTAGAAAACAGATTAGAAATATAAAATGAACAGCAACGGCAGGGAAAAAAAAACTAAAAAGGTGTAGCAAGCAGAATAGATGGATGAGGGAGATGGGCTAGCAACACAGCAAGGAGAGCTTCCATAGGTTCCTTAGTCCTAAACTTGGATCAAAATACACCTACTGAGTTCTGAATTGTAGCACACCTGATGTTTTCAGAATCAATTAAAACTCATGATTAATTGAGCCCCAAATGGAGAACCACAAAACTAAACCTTGCCTCCTCCATGGGTAAGAGCTGAAGAGACCACAAAGACAGAAGATGGTTTCTTGGCTTAAGATCCAGTAACTGTTCCTTAACTATACAGTGGCACCTTGCCAGACCCCAGAGAGGTGCTGTCACTCAGCCCCAGGGATGGCACCACCAGTTTTGCCCACTCTTTCCTGCCAGCACACAAGGCTGACTATCTCAAAGCCACAGACAGCAGCTTACCCTGAAACACAGGGACACTGAACCTTATTGAATGAAAGAAAGTTCCACATAGTCCCTATAAACAAAAATGTGTCGCTACAGAGAAGAACCAGAATGCCTTCAAATCTTTAGTGAAATGGATAACGAATTGTTCCAAAGCTTCTCTCACTACCCTGAGCAGGACAAGAACACCTGCTGCCTTTGCAATCCCAACACAGCCTCCCCCCCCCAAACACTCTCCCCAAAGATATTGGCTCTGCAGAGGAAGGACCTGGCCCAGCTCCCTGCCCAAATGGGCTGCTGGGAGAATACCACCTCTGCCCTAAACTTTGCTCAAAATTTGTGCTACATTTGCAAATGTTTTCCTCCTCACCTTGAGCCTTCTATTTCTTCTGAGAACAGAGACCACTTGATATTTCTTAAGCTTTTCCTCTAAGCATCAAAGAAACTTCTCTACGTGAGATAATCTGAGCAGTACAAGGCCAGAGCTATTTTGCATCCAACGTCACTACCCAGTTCTTAAGACAGCAAACAGAGTACTGACAGCTTTCCAATGCTGTTATTTCACTGATTTTTTTGTAGCTTTAAGTGCTTTCTCAATTTATACACTTCTCTGTGTATTTTGGCATGAAGATCAAGGTGTCATCACAGCATGAGAATATATCCCCTGACACATTTCATAGACGTGCCACATCAAATCATGATGGAGAGCATAAGTATGTGTTATCATGTAAGGGTGATACCCAGAGAGAATAAATGCTTTTAATCCACAAGGCATATGTGAATACAAATCTTTCTGAGTGACAAAATGTGATAGGAAATTTAATAATTCCCCTTAAGTCAGGTTTAATAACAAACTAAATACTCAGTTTCCATTAGTCCATTATCAGGAGTTGTGGCAACTTGCAAAAGTTACCTGGAAAGCATGATCAACTTTATTTAAGCCTTAGTTTGGAAATCAGTTATTTTTATTTTTTTTTCAGTTTGAAATCCAAAAAAGCAAAATTGTTTTAAGAATTAGTATTTGATGCTTGTCTACACTTGTGGCACTCCTCTCCCCAGTCACTCTGCAGGTGGCACACTCAGAACAAGACTGGGTAGCAGTGGGTTTATTTCAAGCAATGCTTTACAGAGCAGGCTCATCCCATAACTCCCGAACAGACAATAAATATGGTTATAAATTTAATGGAACTGAAGTATTTTAATTGCACTGGTATAATACATGTTAAATTATTCCTAATCTGTGGAACCTGCAAAAGCCTCAGAACAATTTCCCAAAATTAAAAGTTTTGCACTGTACCTTCCAGAAGCATTTCTGCGTAATAGCATTTGGGGAAAACAGTTCTTTGGAGAAAACCTAAGCCACAGAAACATATTCTTTGGGGGTTTTTTGAAGCAGGTCTGAAGGTAAGTTAAAGAAAAGATACAAAATGTAAGTTTTATGTTCTGCTTTCTATTTCAGCCATACTGATGGTATGAGAATAGAGCAGATTCTTTTATGTGATGGCTTGGTAAACATTTAGTGATTTACCACAGCCTATAATGAACGATACTTTATTTATTTATTGTAATTACCTCACAAGTTCAACACTTTAAAGAATAATGTCATTAACTAGTTTTCATTTTCAACATTACTATAGCTGGATGAGATATTTTTCTGCATTTTCTGAAATTTCAATGTAAACTCTTATTAGCTGTTATTACTGGGATTAATCATGAGTTCCAAATGGGTATTTTTTCACTTTTCCAGTTGAAGTAAATTAGTCATTTAATTCAGCACTTTGTACCTGGGAAAAGATGGCAGGCTACAGAGTCTGCTACTTAGCAAAGTACTGCAACTTGTTTATTTTCCATCACGCACCCACACTCCTCAGGAGTTCACTGACTGGGATGCAAAAGAAAAGGCCATTTATCCCCAGGATTACATCACTAAGTCTCAGTAATTTCGTAGTTTTCAGTCACTTTCTCATGCCCTGTTTCCAGTCACCAAACAGTGCACAGAAAGTGCCACACTCAGCAGATACATCAATCATCCAGCAGCCTGAGAGAGCATTCCTGCAATTATTGGGCTTGCTTATTTTACCCCCCATGCATTATGCTGACCAATAGTATTTGAACAATGCCATGTACAACTTGAAATGTAGGAGAGAGACAGCATGCCAATATTGCTCAGGCTGTTAAAACTGGGGGCTCCTACAAACCACATTTGAGTTACATGAGGATATTCTGACACTGTGACAATAATAATAATTTTTTAAAAAATCGACATAAAAAGCCTATATAATAAACATCAGCCACAGACAACATAACAAAGTTTCAAGACCCATAAATGTGACTCATGTTCTCAAATAGTTTCCTAACCTTTCTGGCCACAGACTGTGGAGTCAGTAATGAAAAACCAAATGCATAGTACACATTTTTGTGACTTCAGCTTTTTACAGTTACTTGAGTAACTGTTAAAAGCAAACTTGCAACAAAAATACTGATTCTGTAGTTCAGAAACTTAAACACCCAGATAGGAAAAGTTCAGGAGGTGGTTTTTATCTGTATTCAACTTATAAAGACAGAGAAGACATAGTATTCTAAGATATCTATATATAAACACAGATCTAACTAATGTCCTTGGGTGGAAAGACAAAACTGACAAAAACTAAGTGAAATCATTCAAAAGCCTTTAAAATAAAACAAACTGACTAGATTGGCATGTCTGAGAAAATCCAAATGTTAGTGTTGCCCACCCTTTGTGGCCTCTCCCTTAAAATCTCATTTCCTAGCTGTACTTTATAAGCCAGTCTAACCTTTCAACAAGAGAAGAAAAAAGAAACCTCTCTCACCACAAAGATATCTTAAAAATATGCTCTCATAAACACCTTAGCTGAAAATGTCAGGCAAATCAATAGACTTTCCTTGTAATGTGTAGCACAGAAAGATCCATTGATTTTCAATACAGAATGTGAGCAGGATTCCATGTGTGCCATAATTTCCACTGTGGAGCTGTAAATAAGTAATGCTGTGATGTTCCAGCCCTCTTCACATTGCCCCTATATGGTACAGGGAAAATAACGGTACTCACGTGGGAAATCCTTGGGATGTGTTTTTTCTGACCAGTTTCCATAAAAAGTTAGCCTGTATTTGGCAGTTCCACAGGCACAGCAATCTAAAATTGGTTTGTCAGTCACACCTTCCGAGGCCGAGTCTGAAAAAGCAGTGAAGTACCCATTGAAAATGGCTACAGCTCCAAGCCACAGAGGACAGCAGAGTTGCCATAATAAATACTCCAGGAAACAAATTTGAGTTAAGCACGTTTTTGTGCTGTTTATTTTTAAGCTAACTATTAGACTAAACTAAAACCCTGAAACACCTGGACCATATCTGTTAGTGAATTCAATTATTTAAATCTACATTCCTAAATAAGGCACAATTTCAGTCATCTTCAGATTTTAAATGAGATTGTTTCTAGCTGCTATCTGATAAGGATGGAATCTCAGTGCATCTCAAAACACAACAGGCTTGACATTTCTGGACAGCCAAAACATGAGTTTTCCCGTAGCATGCACTAACCAGCTGCAATATTTAGCTTTAGGAAAGGATGGAATTGCCCAGGATTCAACAAACAAGTGCCCTGGAGACAAATGGGTGTCACACAAAGAGCAGGTAAAAAGTTGCAGGCATTAAATGTAGTGGGAAGCTGAGACGACTGTATGAGGAACAGAATATGGGGTAAGGACCAACAACTGAAGGGAACATCCCAAATTTGAACGTGGATGTAGCTGTTCAAGGCCTCAACATTTCAGTCTGATACAGGGAGTTCAGAGAAATACACAGAACGTGACAAGGAGGACAGAAAGATGTTTTACTTTGCCTTACCTTGTTCACAGATTTTTTTGGTGAGAGAGCCCTCGTCTTGAAAATAAATGATGCGCTTCTGCACAATACTGGCTCTGTAAAGGGGGGAGAAAGGTTTGAAATACAATTATTCCTTAGAGCAAAAAGAAAACACATGATAAAATAGCAAAGGGAGAAAGGACAGAACTGGACTACTAAGACCTCTATTGACAATACATATACATAATACAGGACTGCAGATATTTTTATTTCAACTTGCATTTGAATTTCACCACATTTTACAGGAACTTGAAATGTATTTACCTTTGAAGAAGTGATCATAGGCATGAGGTGAGCATCTGTGCTCTGGAAATGCATGATGATCAACAGAATATCCAATATTTCAAACAAATCTTACAGTAAAATACTGAAGTTATATTCAATTTCAGAAAAATAGCACAGCTAAATTAAGCAGCTTTTTGTAGGAAATTACATGGCTTTCTAAGGAGGTAAGTACCTCTGATACATGACAGCCATTCAGTGCAAACATCATGTAAAACAGAAGTTAGAAAGAGAGCTAGCATAAGGTAAAGTCTCTAAAAGCAATTCAAAGGTTCCAAAAGACAAGCCACTTGAAAATTAATTAACTCTAGACTATTTTATTAAGGCTTAGAGTTGAAAAAAATCATAAATTTATAAACCTTAGTGCCTCAGTTCCTCCATTGGGGGGGGGATATATTCAGTCCTAAATAAATTTTAACTAGCTTTTTAAATTATAAAAATTAATTCACATAAAACCTTTATCATCTTTCCATAAGAAAACAGATTTTGGTTCAATTCAAAGCCATTCTAAGGACAGAGAGTTTCCTGACCAGATGCTTTGAGAGCAGGCACTCTGCTTTGTTTACCAGGAGCAGTGTCCACTGCTCCAGGAACATTGTGTACCATCACGGGGATTTAAAGCTTTCAATAGCAAGGGCCAGTGTCTCTTCTTTCTCAAACTTCAGTAAAAAAAAAAAAAAATCTTAATCTTTCTAGAATTATTCCTCACTCATGGCAGCTCAATGAGAACTGTGTATGCTTAGACATGTTGTTACAGTCATGTAACCTTTCTTTGACAACATCCCACCCATAAAATTACCAAAAATAAGGTGCCATTTTACTGTGCTTTCTTTGCCAAGATGCAAGGTCAGAGTAGGAGAGGAAGGAGTCCTTCTTTTCACCCACGGATAAGCGGGTTTTGTGAATCTCCTAAAGCTAAACCAAACTGAAAAGGGTGCAAAACTACAGTCTGCTGTCGTTCTTAAGAGGGCTGGCACCTCCCAAAAGAAGATGTGTAAAGAGCAATGCAGGCAACCAACCAAGGCTGTGAAAACAGCATGAAACAGAGAAGGGCAAAGGGACTTTTACTAAAAGCAAGGGCATGATCTGCCAGTGTTTGGAACAAGGAAACACCTAGGCCTTATCTTTAAAAGGCAGCATTTGGACTAGGGATAAATATGAGCTTGTAGCAAAGAACAGAAAATGAGTGAAACCTAGACTTAGTTAAATTTCTTCTATTAATATAGGAACTGTCTTGGAACAACTTAAACAGTGGCAGAACATACTGACCAAGTATGTGAGAAGCAGAATGAATAATTTCTGAGAAACTTTTTCAGGGTTTCTAACAAGAAATAAGGAAAAAACCAAACCCAAGCATAAGTACCAGATCAATGACTAGAGAAAATAAGAGCCCAGTGGCCAGCCTGTGACACTGGCATGTTACCTGAGTTTTCCCAGCCCTGACCCTGAAAACCAAAGCTGACTTTAAAGACTTTTGGAAGCTACACACTGCAACTGAGGAGCAGCACTTTCATGCAAACTCAGTGAAACACATACAGTTTTTGATACACCATCAATCATGGCTTTTGAAACACTGTGCCATGAAACTGGAAAACAGTCATGTAGGATGATTAATAAAATGCAAAGTAGCAGCAAATTGAGCTGAAATACACACACATTCACAACTCGCCTCTTGTCAACAACCTTTCACACACTGGCCAGTTCCCAGGGCAAACAGCACCTTTCCTGATGGCCTGGATGAGGGGGTGGATTACACTAATCCAGGGCAGCAGGTGACATGCCAGAGGGTAAGGCTACTATTTAGACAGGCAAATTACCAACAGATTGGAGAAATGGGTGGGCATGAATCCCAGTAAAAGTCCAAGTCTTGCACATGGAATGGAACAATGCAGTTCTGACAGTACAGTGCAGGGCACCTGCTGGCCAGAGAGCAGCTGTACAGGAAAGGCCTGGGGGGTCCTGGTGGACAACTGACCCCTGGCACCAAGGCAGACACCAGCCTCCTTCCAGCAAAGGTGTCCAGGTTGGTCAAGGCACAGGACTCCTTCCCTTCCATGTGGCACTCCTGAGGCCACATTGGAGCACTGCAGCCCCTTTGAAGACAGACACTGCCTTTCTAGGAAAACTCCAGGGAAGGGCCATCCAGATGGTCAGAGGAACAAAGCACACGATGCCTGAGCAGAGGCTGGGAAAACTGGGCTCACTCAGCCTACAGAAAATGCAAAGCAAGGATCTTACTGCCTGTTGCCTTCCACCGGCTACGGAAAAGAGGCAGAAGCCCCAGAGCCAGATGCTTCTCCGAAGTGCAGGGTGGCAGGATGGAAGGCAACAGAGAGGTGGGGACACCAGAAATGCCATGCAGTTAAACAAGGCAAATCTCCCTCCCCACAGGGAAGGTCAAAGGGATCAGACTGGAATGGGCTACCCAGACAGTGTGTGCAAACTCTGCTCCTGGAGACAGTCAAACCTCCATCAGATCCATGCCTTGGCCACCTACTGATGCAACAACCTAACTAATGCAGCAACACCTACTTCAAGTAGGCTAAGTGACTTCCAGAACTCCCTTCCAATCTAAATTATTCCATGATCCTAATCCAAGCAAAAAAAGAAATCAGCTGTTTGATAGAGATCTCAATTCTATGATAACAAAGACATTATGAGTACTTAAGTCAAGAAGTAGTTTTTAGTTATTTTAGAAATCAAATACAAAGATTGTTTGAAGGCTGAGTTGCACTTGTATTACTCTTTTTTCTGCAGTTAGTTTGTCACTGTGAAATGTCAAAGGAACCGTTCCTGCTCTAATAACAAAAGCTTCACAGTTTTCTGAGTCATTGTCTCTTCAGCTGTGTTTGAAACTACATAGGGAGCCAATAATTTAAATGGGAGTTTTGTTACTGATTCCAAATGGACTAGGATTGGTACCTTAGATGGCTAAATATCAAAAGCAGGCACACAGCTTTATAAATAGTCAGAAATAATTTTGAAAAATTAATTTTTTAATAAGCAGCTTTAAGATTGAAAAAAAATCTGATCTTTGTATTTGATGGTTTTTACCACCACCTTTTGTTCCCTTATAATTTTTATATCATTTTTATTCTTCTATAAAAGTTCTTATCTTTGGGCTAAACATTCTTTCCTTTGGTTTTGAGGCTTATGGAAACAGTTAAAAATGGAATGGCTAACCCTTACAGAGAGGTAAGAAAGCTTTTAAGAAATTGCACAAGGTACACCTCTGTTTAGTCTACATAAACCGTTCCCATCCCTGGGAGTGCTGTATGAACTCACAGATTACCACAGATTCATATATAGAAGTGGATCTTCAATTTCTTGTTTTTCTTGTTGACTTGTTTCTCTCTCTGAAAGCCATGAATAAAAAAAAAGGAAACAAACATAACTCTGAAAATCTACTTGTTTCTCTATTTCTTTGAGGTGGCACTATTGGATTTGTGCTGAAGCTTTTCCATCACCAAACTAAGGCACAAAACTGAAGTTACAGGCATATACAAACCCAGCAGCACCTGCTCTTATTAAAGAAAACCAAATAAACAAATTATTCTAAAAGTGTCACTTATTTCTGTTTTGTATTTCTCACAGCAAAGTGAAGGAATACCTTGCTGTTTCTGTGCTATTGGTTTTGGCAATACCCTGCAGAATGTTTGGATAGAGGCAGGCCAGAGGCTGCCCTGCCTTAGTTTGGGCAGAACACTCTGAGGGGAGTGTGAAAAGACTGCCATGGAATAAGAAAGTCCCTCTTCAGCACATTCCCAGAAAAGCTGTACCCTTCTCCTCTGCAAAGCTCTAGAAAAGACACAGGAATTGCATGTGGGATATGAACAAACGGGAAATGCCATAAACCATAAAAATCCAGTCCAGCCTTGGGAACGCTCCAATCCATACCAGAAACAGGAGTTAGTTCGGGGTTTGGTTCTTTTTCTTTATTCCTTCCATGGAAACAGCTTTAGATCATCTTCCTTATGACTTTTGTCAAATTCTAGCATGAACAGAAATACTCTTATTTTAAATTACCTATGGGGGTGTAATGATGTGACAAAAGGAGCGAGGAAGAGGATTTGTAAGAATTGTTCCTATAACACCTTTTAAGCTTACATCCAAACCATTAAGTACAATATTAGAGTTAGATTTTAAGAAAGCAGGTTTTTTCAGAGCTGGTGAGGATATCCCAAGGTTTGCTTGGATATTGAGAAATAATAATAAAGAACTAGATTACAGATAAGGAACTTTCTGTTCTGAGTTACCTACAAGCTAACCTTGCCCTGACCTTCCAGACATCAAAATTACTTCCTTTAATTATTCCATGCTTACTGATTTAAGTACATTATTATAAACTGTTTCCCACCCCAGAAAGCTACTGAGAACAATTAACAGGATAAATTTATTTGCTTTTCTTTGGTTTTGTTGTCTTTTGGAGAGAAAGTATTTCTAATTTACTCTAGAATCAGAAAGTGAGGTGAAAACCACGCATTTACACCTCCTGTGATTTTGCTGGTACTACTGGATTTCATAATTCTAACGCATTATTTAGGATGTTCTCATTTTATTTCCTCCTGTGCTGTCTTAGAGGAAAGCCAACCCTTTGTTTCTGACAAGCACTTGCAATGGCAGGAAATGCACCAACTCCCAGATGTTTACCAACAATGTTTACTTCTTTTTCTAATATTTAGGAAACAAACAAATTCATCTGAAAGCATATGCAAACCTCTAGCCAGCAGCTGTCCAGCAATTATTACACTGGTAGTACATTTGATAAACTGTAAGTGTGCTGTGTCACCCCAGGACAGGCTCCACCTACACCAGAATCTACCTCTGTCATCAGCCAACACTGACAATGGTCAACACTACTAAAAACTTGCAGTAAATTATTTCTTTCTTAATACCTAACTTCAAACTAACACAGAAAACACATTTTTATTGCTATTCTATTGGTTTTCTTTATTTGTTTTTAAGTGTGTTGTTACCACAGTTTGAACAAGCCAACCAGATCTGATATTTGATATTAGCAAGTATATCAATGTTGCCTTAATTCCACCTTTCCATCCCTTGCACAGGATGAGGGTCTTTAACAGACCAGTCACATGAACAACAGTAAAAGATGCTCGCTTCTTAAAAAAATGACTGCATACCTACACACCAGAATGTCCTTCTTCAGTTTTATTTTTCAACATTTCACATACACTGTCAGAAAATATAATTCAGAGAAACCCCACAGCAAGAGCAAAGGGCTCTAAACACGTCTTAAAAATTTGCTTTAGTTTCAGAATCCTTTTGGTGCCCTTCATGCCACACTCAGGTCTGCCCCCACACACCTACATGGGAGCTCACTGACTGCAGGACTAATTTGGCCATCATATATAATACAACAAAAAGCTCCAAGGGAAAACACAATTATATATGCTGCTATCTCATATTTTTCCTCAGAAAATCTCTCTGTTCTTTGCTTGAATGGCCACAAGACATAAATGTTAAATCTAAACCCTTCAGAATAAAAACTCACAGTGACAAAATCATTTCTGACATGTACACTACCCCTATTACTTGCAACAAAGAAAAAAAGTCACCAAAGGAACATAAGATGAAAGAATGAAGGTCTAGGACTCCTGAGAAATTTTCACATGGGCTGTACCTTCACCTGGGATTTTGATAGTCACCACTTTTTGTAGCAGGTACCATCTCCTTGAATTTCAAAGCCAAGCATTACGAATTATATTGCAAGGCAAAGGCAGAAGAGTTTGGATAGGACTGGGTGGTTGGAGGATTTACTGCATTATTCTAAGTAGTAGTTTTGTATGGTAGATGGGAACAATATGCAGGCTGGGGCAGAAAGCAAAGGCCACAGGCAAAGGCCACACTGCAAACCCCCCAGTGCTGCTCCTCCCTCACCAGTCCCAGGTTTGTGGCACTGCTTGACCTCTGTCCATTTGGCCATGTTGAACAGCAAGTGTGGACAGCTGGGAACAGTAAAAAGCACATTTGCCCTTTTACAGCATTTCACTTAATCTTTATTTCTGTCCTGTTAGTATTCCTCTGCCCTCTTGAATCACCTTTCCTCACTCCAGGTTGAGAGGATCCGAAAAACCACCCAACACTTTTTTTGTACATTGTATTAAAAAAGGGAAAAGAAATAAAATCTGAGCATGGCCAGGAGTGCACAGAGCTACTGAAGCTAGGAAAAAATCTCCCAAAGCTCCAGAAAAATTGTTCTAAATCTTTAATATCTCTAGGGAAGTAAAAGGATTTGAATGTAAAACAAAAAATAACAGACGTATCATTCTCCAACTATCTTTTTTTTCAAGTTACCAACTAGTAATATACTGAAGTTATGTTTTATTGAGTAAATTATTTGGTTGCACAGACAAAAATTTGCATGTCAAGAGCAACATCCTAACAACATCCACCCACCGGTCAAATACTGATTGCCAGATACTCAGTGGGAGGAATCTAAACTGGAAGAAAATATTTGATGTTTTTAAATCCAGAAAAATCTTCACCTCGTTTCAATTTGACAGGAGGCCAAAGGTGAAAGCACCACAATTAAGAGAACAAACTAACACCCACTGAAACTGATATACCTGAATTTTATATTAAAATGCTTAATACTGCTTCTTAAGAAACCTTAATATCATCCTTGCGTTTGCCCAAGGAATTTTTTGCTGAAGTATCTTTAGTACTTGAGGGCAAGTCTGACACCACAAATCCACTGGAACTGGAGCCATCAGAAAGATGAGAAATAGCTGAAAGACCACCCTGCTCATGGAACACATAATTGTCAAAGAAAGATAAAATTAATCCATTGAATTATTCTACATCATTAAGGAGGTTTCCACCAAGCTTCTCCTCCTACTCTTTGTTCAACATCTGCTGCAACAAGTTCATGGCTAAGAACAGTGTTGAAATAGCGTCTCCAGTTCATCCAGTTGGCCAGGCTGAAAAATTTGGTGCAGAAAAAAATAGAAAAAATTTGTAGCAGATATTGTTACAAAATTTTGGCACACGGATTTTTGGAGAGGGCAAAGGCAGGGACATCAGGGGCTTTGGTCTACTGGCTTCAGCCCTGAAAACGCCCAAACCAACCCAACCTTCTTGTGTCTGATTAGGTGCCAGTACCAGGGGCACTGAGCATTTCTGCTACAACGGAGCAAACACACAATGCAGAAAGGAGAACTGCCAGACACACTACATGAACATCAGAAAAACACCCGCAGGGACAAGGAAATAGAAGTGTTGAAGGGTACAGAAACAATTAGGAAAAGGATCAAAAATTGTTCCAAGATGTGCATGGGAGGGAAAGAACAAAGTGCAGTCAAGATGCCTTTGCTGCAGCAGTGGATTGTCAGACTGTGGATTATGTACAGAACATATACATTAGCCCCCCAAATCAGTCTGGGGTGATGATATGTACAGAACATATACATTAGCCCCCCAAATCAGTCTGGGGTGATGATATGTACAGAACATATACATTAGCCCCC
>JAOXXN010000065.1:3288396-3306541 GCA_026770055.1 Myrmophylax atrothorax | reverse complement strand
TGTACAGAACATATACATTAGCCCCCCCAAATCAGTCTGGGGTGATGATATGTACAGAACATATACATTAGCCCCCCCAAATCAGTCTGGGGTGATGATATGTACAGAACATATACATTAGCCCCCCCAAATCAGTCTGGGGTGATGATATGTACAGAACATATACATTAGCCCCCCAAATCAGTCTGGGGTGATGACACTCCTGGGAAGTGTATGAGCCTTTTCACAGTGGTTTTAAGCATTTTGTATACAACAAAACACAGCATCAGGCAGAAGAAACAAACCCAACAGTATATCAAGAAGCCTTTTGCCCCAGTGGGGTTCCTGAAGTCGTGTTGATCCAGATAAAGGTCAGCACTTCAGAGGAAGTGATTACAGCCATGCTTAAAGGAGCAGAGATTAAGCAAAAGCTACACAGCCTGTATCTCCCTCAGCCATCAGGTCAAGGAGAGCACATGAGTAAGACTATTAAAGATGCATTGTGAACAGCAGTAAGCAGCAATGAAAGGGATTAGGATGATAAATTACCCTTCATAACAGCAGCTTTGAGAAGCAGGCATAGACCAGCAACTGGAATTCAGCCCTATGAAGCTTTATTTGGAACAACAATGCAGTTAATGAGATTCTTAACTTCATTAGAAACTTCAGTATGGAGATGTTTTAATGTGGGTTTGAGATACAGGAGGAAACAGAGCAAGGGTTGAGACACTGTGGAGACAAGCAGAGGTTCTCCTTCAGATATCTGCATAGAAAATGGTATAATCCATGATGGGTTTGAGATTGACACCCAAGCAGTGCAATTTAAACTTCTCCTATAGTTGGTTTAGATTTCCAAACTGAAGGAACAAGGAAAACAAATATCCTGACCTTCAAGACAAAAACATAGGCCATACCTATGTGACTTGTTTATGATAGCAGGGAGTCACTTGTTCCCACCAAACGTTCGCATAGAAAAGAGACAGAAAAAAATGACACACTTTGAAAATTAAAAACATGCAATTATCAGACATGCTGATGTTGAGGGTGTTTTGAAAACTTTGATGTGTCCTGAAACCTTATGCTGCTGCTGTTTGTGAGATGACACTCTAGAGAGACCTGGCTGACCCTCTACTGAAATCAATTACCAACTTCACTTCCACTTTATCAGAAGAGAATCACAGCCTGAGTTTCTTGTCATGCATGAGTAGCCACTGGAAAACTAGAAAATTATAAGGACAGCACTTAAAACTTTATCTCACTAAGCCAAGTGGTTTACTGAAAAAGACAACGAAAAAAACACATATCCAAGTACCTGTCAAATTTGTGTCCTCTTTTTGTGTTCAATTTTATTTTATTTACTTGCCTGAACAAAGTTAGTACTTTGTGAGAACTGTATGTGGCAGAAAAGCAGATTACTATTATAAAAATTGAAAGAATGATGAGCCATTTGTGTTTCTTTACTATATTGAGGACAATGTTTTGGCCATGATTAATTCAGAGAAATTACAGAAATGTCTGCTCGTTAGTATTTTGTTATCTAAATTAAATCTGATGAATAAGACAATTTCTTTACGAACAATCATGAAATGGTGATATCTCAATATATGATGTCAACCCTGCAGTGTGGAACATTTTTTATTTTCTATATGAGTTCCTTGTCTTATCATGTATCTACTTCAGCAAACAACTGCGAGACAACTGCACCATAAGGGAGCACACCCTTTTTTCTGTGCATAGAACAAGTGTATATTCCATTTTCAGAGAAATCTGTGGGAAGAAACCACAGGTAATCTGTGAAACTTGAATGAGTTGATACACATTAAGGGTGTCATGAGGCCACACACACTGTGCAGTGAGCGAGCATCAGCTCATCGTGCTCCTGATGAACAGAGCTGATTCCCTGCCCCTGTGCCTGTAAGCCTGTCCTTGCTGCAGCAAATGAAAACCCAGAAACCATCAAAAAAAATCAAGGGTGCTTTCTGGTGCATTGCAAGACTTTAGACTACATTCTGCTGGTGCAGTGAACTGATGGAGCAACAAATCCATTTCTTCAGGAAAGCAGCACAAAAAGCATTCAGGTGGCTGCTGTTCAGGTGGCAAAGATACTTAATGCATGTCCAATGAAGGAGAAATGATAGAAAAAGTGCGTACCTAAATACTGCAAGGAAAAGAAAGGAATGGCCTACCCAGTTATGGGTTGGATTTAGTTTTTCAATCCTTTCACAATTGCCTTAAAAAATTGTCAATCCAGGTAATGAGAAAGACTGTCAAACCAGGTAACTAGAAAGACAACATCAATTCCACAGTCAGGTTATACAATGAACAATTCCTTTTCTAGTTGTTTTTCTGCCTTTCATAATTTCTAAAGAACTGCAAAAATACAGATAGATGATTCTTTAAGGAAACAAGTAATAATTGATTTTGTGGTGCTTCACATGAAGGAGAGAATGAAGAAAAATACAGTGTTCAGGTTCTAAGACTCTTATTGGTATGTCACTCCTAGAGAATCTCTAGCTAATAAATGTAAATTTGCATGAGAATGGAAACACTATTCAATACAAGCAAGGATGGACAGAATCCAACACATTCTTAATTCAACCACTGGCCTTGCATAATATAATACAGCTGTACTTGAAATTTTAACTGTATAACGTGCTCTGCAGAGCTGTTCTGGATTTCTGTGGGCATGAAGGCACTTCAGCAAATATTCACATCAGCATTGAAGAAAAATTTTGCTAATACTGAAAATTTCATACAAAAAGGTCCATCCAATCCAGCTTCTTTCATTTGACTGCAGGTTTACTTATATACTTTCATAGAATACAAACTTGAAGTATTATGAAGGAGCAAATGACCAGCAAGTTGTGCCACAGTTAAGACTAATTTAAATTAGACTTTGTAACACCTAAGAATTGCCAAAGAGTTGCAGGATCAAGGCCATTCACTACTGATGTCCATTCCTTTCTCTGGGGCAACAGACATTTGGAGTGACGGAGGATCTCGCCAAGACATTCTCACAGCACTGCTCATTAAAGCCTCCCACTCACTGGGCACATGCTGGATAAAATCACTAAATTATTAAATGTGAAAAAAAAATCAACTAAAAGTTAACCCCATTATGCCACTTAGCTTTAATTACCTCCTTTCATCCTCACTGTACTCAACTTGCCCTTCCCATGCATTGCTCAGAAATGGGAATGCCACAGCCACCAACACCATGGCTCTATGACAGGGCGGCCCATTGCTGTCCCGGCTTAATGCAGAGACAAAAACATCTTTATCTGTAAACCACACAAATAGGATGACATGTTGATTCATGGAAAAAAACCATATTTTAAAAATGCATCACATTATAGTAAAATAACACATTCAGCTTCTGACATAAGACAAATCAGTTCCTTCATGTGAGTTACTGCGCACAATTTCAGTTTATGTGGTTATAAAGAAGCTGATTTAAAACATCCAGTAATAAAAAATGACGTTTCTGATGTCATCAATAGTGACTCCGCTGTATGTTCTGAAAGGAAATCAAATTATGGCTCTCATTATTATTTCTATTCCTTGTTTCCCCTCAATGGTCTGGAAGTCAAATTAAACATCTGTTTGTAAAATAAACTGGAGTGCTCCTGACAGCTACTGCCGGATGGCAAATGTCCTACAGCTGCCAGGCTCCTAAATCAACAGTGATTTTCAGTTACAAACAGCAAACAACAAGAAAATTATGGAGTTGGGTTTTCTTTTTCCATCCCACTACTTGAAATTTATGAAAATGCAGACTCTGCTAGAGACTTAGCCAGAAAGAAATCAGAGTTGACTTTTCTATTTCCCCACTTACTGGGAGCTAAAAAATCAGACAAGATCATATTTCAGTGTAAGGTACTTCAGAGAACTTCCCTCCTTACATGTCTTAAATCCTTTTGCATTTCCTCCCAGAATATGTAAACAGATGTAATAGTTCTTTAAGGATTTATCTCTAACACAAATTTTGTCAATAAAAAATACTATTGAATAAAAACATTTTCTTGATTTTTCATACATCTGTTTAGATTTGTAAATACACAGATACATCAAGCCAGCAGACTTTTTCAAAATTTTACTTAAAATGCTTACATATTTATTACATCTGGAATAGATGACAAGATTCTTTAGAGAACAATGCTCATATTTTTAAAACAAATTAATTTGCTTCTTCATGTGTTTAGAACTCAGCTGGAACTCACTGAAGAGTTTCAAGTTCAGTATGATCACACATACATCAATATTTTTGTTAATAGCTTGAATGGCAAAACAGAACAAGTGACTGACTGCAGACAGTATCCAGCTGTAACAAATCCCTAGAACAGTATTGAGAATCTAGAAGGACCAAGAAATTTGGCATGTATAATTGTTAAGAAATAAAAATAAAAGGTTTAAATATCCCGTGTATTTTCGTAAAATAACAAAAATTAGAATACAGGTGACCTCTGATCAGTTCTATGGTTGTGTCCACTGCTAACCTTAATAATTAATTTCTCTTGAAGTATTTCCCCATAAAGTCTGCAGAAAAGACAATTATGATCAAAAAGAGATCTGATAGCAGTGTCTTGCCATGAAGTATGCTGAGCTTTCCTAATGCCTGAATTTCTGCCCCGCTGCACAACAGTGCACATTGTTTTATTTTTTTGCAAAACAGCTTGTTTTACAAAAGCTCATTTGTGAAAAATAACCATATGGGCCAATGAAAGTAACTGCAGGTTACTTCAATTCACCCCAAAATGTGCAAGAGCACTGATTTTTATTTTTTATAATATGAAATTATTATAGGCATTTTAAGGTACAGCATGAAACAGTTAAAAATATTACCTTTCATAATAAGGCCATAACTTCATTCCCCCTTGTCACTAGAGGAAAGACCACCATCCTTCTCACCCTTGCTTCTCATTGTTTTTCTGTTGCTTTGCACTCTCGAAGGAATAAACCCATCTTTGAGTAGGAAAACCATTAAGCTGCTTTGCAACACTGAGCCTTGGCCAACAAAACAGCACATGAATGAATCTAACTAGATTTTATAGGATTATTATATTAATTGTGCTATAAAAAAGATTATTTAGAAGAACACAAAATTACAAGCAAATCTATTTATAACACTTTCCAAATTCCTGCGCTCCCCATTGTGAAGTTAAAGAAACAATATTAAATCTGCAAGAAAATGAAAGTGAAACAGATTTTTCTTTTAAATGTAGATGTGTCAGTAGATCCAGGGGGGTTGCCACTGTATATACTGAAATGCAAATATGCTTTTTACATCTAATATTAGAGCTGCTGTAACTATAGGAGCTGTACAGAAATGCAGAAAGTAATTCTTCCTAATCCAAGTAAACTTTTGGAGGGTGTTTAAGACATAAAATGAAATATAGGGCTGTACATTAGTTTCATAAACTCTTGTCCTATTCTTTCTTTTAGGTTTTTACAAATAGATGGGTGAGGAAAACATTTAGATTACTTTTAAGGAACCACAGCAGTGCAATACTAACACACAAGCTTTTCCATCTTGCAGAGGTTTATAAAGAGTCATTGGCCCCCTGCTGCATTTAGAAAACAGAGGCACTGGGAAATGAGTTGAGCTGTGTATGATAACCCAGTGTGAAGGACAGGAACAGACCCAAATCTACTCCCTTCCAATCTGTGCCACCAGCCCTTTAAAACTGGGCACAGTTCTGTTACAACTCCTAAAAGGGAAGCTGGGGGGGAAAATGATCTCTGATCAAATACAAACAAGACCCAATGTAATTAAAATCATGAAGTCAATTACAAATTCAGAAAAACAGCAAGTTCAACATTTTCCCTCAAAAATCATAAGACATTTCCCTAGAGAGGGCTCAGAACACATTTCCAGAAACAAATAGCAGAGACTGTACGATGAATACAGTGGATTTCTGCAAGTAGTAATGGTAATGCACTATTTACAGAGACCAGATTTTAATTTGTTTGTTTAAGCATGATATGTATAACAAAAATAAATAACTTGACAGCAAGAACTTTTGCTACATTCCCCATACAAGGCAGATGAGTTGCCTGGGAACTCAATTATTTCACAAGCCAATTAGAGAACTGTGCTTTCTCTTCTAATTGAATATAACTTATCTGCATGTGGCCATCCTTTACTACATTTAACAATTAATCTCAGATTCAGTGAAAAACACCAAATGGTAGAGGAGGAAAAGATAATTACCATCCCTCAGTATAGACTCTTCATGAGGTCTACACCAGCTGACATATTTACTCAATTTGGATATTAACAAGATTCTCCTTATCATGAAATTTTAATACATAACAAGCTAAAACAATTTACAAAATTTTCTTCACTCTTGTATTACACTTCAGAATTCTGAAGGACTTGCACCAAACTGTTTGTTCTGCATTTCCCATCAATTACAGGGGTCAGCTCTTTACCCACCTGTTTGTACCACACACAACTGGGACACTGCCTTGAGGAATACAACTAACCAGACAAATCCAGGAAGCTGAGCCTCAAAGTGATCTAAAAGAGGTGATTCTCCATCACTGCTAAGAAACTTTCAATAAACACTTGTCCTTTTTTAGTCAAGGCTGTAAATCACTATTTGAAATCCATGTTTAAGACCTTTCTTGTTAAACAAGATAAATCTCCATTAGTTGTTTTCCTTTTAATAGAATTAAACACTTTCTGAATATTAGCTGCCAGATAAAAAAATGCATGTGTACTGTTCCACTTCTTATTAAAAGTAGAATACGCTAAACCAAACACGACAATCTACATTCAGAAAAAAAGTTGGTTTTTTTTTAAAGCTAAAACAGTTTTAACTCACTTGAATAAAATATTAAAACGGACTAACCAAGACAGGGTTCAAACCCCTGAAAATTCATCTACTTTCCTGTGATGATACAAATGCCATCAGGCTCTGTCGCTGCTCTATTGTCTATGCAATTATTTTTTATATTAATTGCACATCTCAAAAATGAAAACAAGCGTCTTTCAAGACAGTTTTAACAGTAGGTTTTTGAAGAGGCTAGGAAGCAGATGCATTCTGAAGAGCTCAGAAATCTAGTGAATAAGCTTTAGAACAGAAACTTTTATCAGAGGAAGAAGGAAATGACCTGGTCCTCCCATACTGCATGTGGCAATCTCAAGAAACAAGGAAAAGAAAATAGGGATAGAAGGATGTTGCACTGTGAACATGAAAACAGGTAGACTGCAGACTGCACACAGCATGATGGCTTGGAAGGGTCCAAATAGACAACTGTAGCCAGAGAAGCAAGAAAGATAGAGTTGTAAGCACTTTCCTGCTTATGCTGAGACTTGGGGAGCTCCTGCAGCTCGCACAGATGCTGAGGCAGACAAGTGAATCCTTATTGCCAAGTATGACAAAGTGCATCCTGTTGATTTACCTTTAAGAACTTCATCCCTCACAGCAGAACTTCCTATTCAAGTACCCAGTGCTGTGATGGGGTTGACTGTGCTGCCTGACAGATGACAATCAGTTCCATTCTCATTAAGTCATTCAAGTTGCTTAAAAATGTCTTGCAGTGACTGGAGCCCTCCCCAAAGCGAGGTTCGTCCATCTGCAGAAATCCATTTAAGAACTGCTGTGCTGGAGAGTCTGTGTACCTTCCTGTAATTGGATTTAGCTGCACAGTGTTCTGAGCACACATCAGGTGAGTGGCTTCAAGACTGAGGGTCTCCCAAGCAGCGTGTAACATGTAAGCAAAGTCTTTTATCCTGTGCCTTCAGTGCAACTCAAGCACAGGCTTAAGCGTGTGGATGAAAGGAACCTCAGATATTGTTTGCATCCTGGGAGCACATTCCACACTGGCAGTTTCAGGAGAGGCTGAGGGATTCCAACCTTTAGAGTATTTCATTGTCATCATTTAGTGGGAATGAAGAGAAGGGATGAATTACTCTCAACTAAGCAATTGCAGTCTAACATCATATGTTAATACATTTCCTTCTTTTTTTGCGCTCCCAATTCTAAGTTTTTGCACAGAAGGAGATGTTTTAGAAAGCAAGATAGTGATAATAATGCAAATTCAAATAGGTTTATTCTCCTAAACTTTGTGTCTTGCAGTCCCCCAGGAAGTCGGCACTACACACACGTGCTCATGCCAAATGACTGCACATCTCTGACTAAGCTCTAGAACCACAGATTGCCATTTGTCTGTCATTTTATGCTTGTCACACCCAAACTGAGCACATGCACTGCATGCTCACAAAGCACTGGGAAGACTGCTAGCCAAATCTGAGCAATCAAATGTTTCTCTCAAAGATATCAGACTTCATAAATTGCAGAAAAACAGCTGTTCTCAAACCTCAGTACTAGTCCAGGAAAAGCTTCTTGGAAGACTCTATACTTAATTATACTACTATAAATCTAGAAAAATCCCATTATTTGGCACTAAAACTGTAATAAGCTTTTATAGATGAGCTATGCTTAACTTATGAATATATTTAACTTTTCTACATATTGAAGTGAGTAGACAAGGACAAAGTGAAAAGTATATTGTTGATTCAGAACAGGCTCCAAAATTCTGCCATTCTGTTTTGGAAATTCTAAAACAAAAGTATCGTACCATCCACAGACTGAAACAGGTATGTGTTGATAATAAAAAAAAGAAATAAACTTGCACACCCATCACATATACAAGAAAAAAATTCAGAGGGATTGTTTCCTCAAGTTCAAGGCTTCAGAATTTTTCCACGGTGAGTTTGGACTTAACTATTCAAAACATTAACTACTTTTAGACTTCTGCTTTTATCCTATAGAATAATTATAAGAATTGCATCCAACATTTCCGTGCTGTTCTACCAGAGTCGAGCAATAAGAAGGTTCATAAAGAATGCTGACTGCAAACTAAGTCAGATGCCACCAAAGCTTTACATACAGAAGAGAAAATGCAGATGCTGTTCATGCCAAAAGGCCATCAGTGACTGCTGTGTGGGTGTTACGGGGGGATGCACTGCAGCACAGACAAATGCCACATTAAGATGTTCATTTCGGGCATCAGCAACTCTTGGTAATGGTCACTGTTCCATTCTTTGTTCTCAGGAATGTAGTGATTACTTACCTTCTTAGGTCAATAAAGCAATCATTGGGAGGAAGATTGTATTTTTCACATAATTTTTACTGGAAAGTACTTAATTTCCTTTCACTTTTCAGCAGCACGTACACACAACCAAAGATGCCTACAACAAACAGTAAATAGGCAGACTTTTCCTGTGAACCTAAACTTCCAAGATGTTCTTTTAGCTTCCCAAACAGATTATGGGAACTGGTGACAGTCAGCTAACCTAACTCTGCATTGGTATATCAGTGTCTCATTGAGAGTGACACCCAGCCATGCCCTGATGGACACCCGGCCGCGCCCTGATGGACACCCGGCCGCGCCCTGATGGACACCCAGTCATACCCTGATGGACACCCGGCAGCGCCCTGATGGACACCCAGTCATACCCTGATGGACACCCAGCAGCGCCCTGACGGACACCCAGCACTACCCTGACAGATACCCAGCTGTACCCTGATGGACACCCGGCCGCGCCCTGACGGACACCCGGCAGCGCCCTGACGGACACCCGGCAGCGCCCTGACGGACACCCGGCAGTCTGAGAAGTCACCCTGAGTCACTCTGTACGTTTGTTCAGGCAGTGGCAATTCACACTTTCAAGTGCAGAACATCAGAACTGCATTCTGGAGCCTCGCTTGACTTTTCTGCAAGAATGCAAATACTGGCCAGAAAAAGACAGGTGTCAAACATCCAGCATGACCTGACTAGCAGAGAGGAGAGAGAAGAAACACTTATCAAGGTCCTGCAGCTGGTGGTACTTCACTGCATTCCTTTGCTGACAAAACCCAGGCAGGCTCCTGAACCAACTTAGCCACAAGTTTCAGTGATAACAGTATAGGTCTGGGTTAATTTATTTTGCTAATGGCAATTCTTGTGTTGTTGCATATCATTACTGGATTAAAGGTTAAATCTTGTCTCTTTAACAGGCTTTATGAAACATCATCACCTTATTATTACTTTATTTAAGTAGCAAGTCCCTCAAGCAATATTTATTATGCAGCTGAGAGAGGGGCAGTCCTGAGGGGAAGACCAAGGAACTTCACTGATAAACAGCTTAGCAACACTCAAGGAATCTTCTTGATTGCCAGAGGAACTCTTGAAAAATTCCATCCATAAACTTACAACACAATGAGTCTTGCCATGCAGCAAGCAGCAGGTTTCAGATTCACTGCAGCCTGATGCACACTTGTCTCTGCTGAGCTTAAGAAAAGGCTCTAAGTGTATCTTGAATTGCTTTAGTACACATTAAACCAAGTGATTTTTAAACAAACTTATTTTACTGAAACTGAGAGGCAGCAAGTAGAAATGCACTGCCAAAGATTTGAGAGGGTTCCACAGCCAGTGTCAGAGCTGGGACTGGATCACCCACAGAGATGTGGAAAAGGAGGATTTCTATCTTGTGCCCCTCAGCTAAAGGAGAAGCGAAGCCCAGAGTGAGAGGAAAGCAGCCATGGACCTTTTTTGCTGGTGGCAGTTACAAAGTCTGTTCAGAAATCAATTGCAATTTTAATAACACATTTTTCTGAATTGGTCTGAACTATCTGCAGCATAACCTTTGTGACAGCATTTCCTTAAAAGCCTAAACGTGTTCTGTGTCACTAAAGGTACCCCCAGCAAAGACAAGTCTCTTTGAAATTCTTTGGTCTACTGCAGGGCAAATCTTAGCTATTTCAAAGGCTTCTCCCAGACATGGATTCAAAGCAAGTAAAGACATCCCAGTTGTCCATGTCTATTTGACCAATCTCTCCTATTAAATACAGCAAGCAAAGTCTTGAGACAGGACATTTTTCTGACACTCTTCATAGTTCTACAGACCAATGAGTGACCCTAAAGCAAAGTGCACCTACATGGTATTACCTTTGTCTATTGCTTTAAAAGCTGCATGCACATGCTAGTGTGTAATAAAACATCAGTCGATGATCATTAGCTCTAAAATGAAAGCATTTACCTCTAAACAAATAGATCTGCTTTTACTGATAAAGGTCCATTTAGAAAATCCTCACCACACAAAACATTCCTATTTTTCATCTCAAGTAAGATCATGATTTTTATCCAACTCTCAGCCAGATGGATTCAATTTTTATCTTAAAAATTAAGAATTTTTTTTTATTTTTATGTGAAATCAATGGCTGAGAGCCTAACAAGTTCAATTACAGCTACTGATTCAATGCTTTCTGAAGGCTTGGAGTAACTTCTGACTATTTAGGCTTTAAATTGCTAACATTTCACTGTGCAAGTACAACTAAGCTTGATCAAGTACGTCAAGGAGAAAAAAAGAACCTAAGAACTCCATTAGCTCTCAATCCAATAAACACTAGACTTATTAACTGAACTTTAATGATTAGTTTAATGTGCCTTGCAATACTTACTTCAGAATCACGCAGCCTGTCCCCGTGGGAGGAGCTGTCCAAAACACCTGGATGCGTGTCCTCCTCCGAGGGGTGCTCTCAGTCACAGCCACGGGGCAATTGCTCATGAACTGGGTTTCCTCTTCATCTATGATCTGGGGGAATTTCAAGAGAAGAATGTCAAAACATAAGGACATACAGAGCCAATGTCTCTCGAGTATGTTTTGTCAGTTCATGTTTTCTTCCAGTGGAATATTTATAATACTCTTTGCTTAGCTCAGCACTACTTCAGTGAATTTATTTATAACATGCAGATTGCTCACTGAATTGAAAAGAAAAAGCTCACAAGATAAAGGCAGAAGAATAATTCAGTTCTAGGTATAGAGAAGCCAGACCATTCTGAGCATGGCTGCAAATAACCTTTTTTGTAGATCCTGATTACTGAAGCTTCCTGTAAATATTAATGAACTGAAAATAATGATTTTTTTTTTAATACAACAGCAATCAGTTGGTTAGGACAGATTGAACAAGCTAGAGAAGGAGGAGTTTCAGTTCATTCTTTGTTTTCTTTTTAAACTAACATTTGTTTAAACAGTACTATTCTTAAGGTATCAAAAGACACTCCAGGTCAAAAGAGATAATATGTGCATCATAATGATTTATAATTCAGAGTTCATTATTTAGCCCAAACTGCAAACATTTTCCTTTTTTGATTGATTGATGTTCAACAGGAAATTTGAACCACAGAGGCTGATTTGGAACTGGTGTTCTAAGGATTTTACTCCAAGGTGTCATGACAAAATAGCTTTTTCATAACATATGTGCTTTGTGGGTTGTACTTAAGCCTTCTGTTCATCAGATCTTAAAGAAGTTTCGGGAGAAACTGCTAAGTTTTATTTGAAAACAGCTAATGCTGTGATACTGCAAAATTTCTCTTCAAAATTGCACAGTAGTCCCCTTTCATTCCATGAAGCTGCAATTCACACCCAATTGGGTCAAGATCCAGGCAATGAATTACAAACCTCCCCATTTGGAGAGAGAAGCTGCATCTCTCAGTTTCTAAGAGTATTCAACTCTGGAGGTGCATTTTCAGAATTCTGGTTCTAATAAATAACACACACACACATATACTTTTATTGAATAACAATTAAAAAAAATTCTGCCAGTAGACAGAAGTTTAAACAAATATTTTGACAAAGAAATACTACTTTACATTTTAAACCAGTAGTAATATCTATAGTTGCAGCAGATCTGCTTTAGTGAGCAGGCACTCTCTTTATCTCACCCAATGATCCTGCCAACATTCCCAAACATTTTCAGCCAAGCCAACAAACATTTCTGTATTTCCATGGCAGAATGAGGCAGCACTGGCCCAGAGGAGTGCTGAGAAACTCTACTTAGCTGGTCAATAGGGCAGTGGTTAATGAGATTTAAATTTAAAGTCATTAATATTCTCCAAGTTTTTTAACGCTTGGTAGAACCTGTGTAAGCAAACACAATGCAGACATTTGCTGGGGTTTAATTACCCTGGAGCAGTGGGAAGCACGGGATCCAGTGCAGGCTGAACTGACTGCACAGCTCCACTGCCACTGGATGCAATTTGCTCCATTTAACTGGAGCATCAAGAAACCCCTAATCTGCACTCTTGGCCATCAACTGTATTTATTTGGTCTGCCTTACTCCTGCAACAGTAAAACAAAGAAATAAAAGTGTCTGCTTATCTCTCAGAAGGGTTGTGTCAACTATTTCAGGACTACATCAATTGACCTTTTATCCATATCTCAGTAATTCATTCTCATTCAAAACCCAATTCTGGTGGAAGCTCTTAGAGAAGAATGGGTGATTTTATACCATCTCCTACTCAATAAAATACTATGCACATTACACAAAAGCAGGATAATTCCCATTGAAAAGGCTCTTTCTTAGAAGGTCATCAGAAAGTTCTTAAAAAGGCCAGCTTTTGTACAAAACCAGAAATATTGCAAATTACTGTACAAATTACACAAGTTACATGTTCTCTTGTCAGATGCAAAATGCTGCCCTAGAATAACTCACTTTCTCAGAGAAAAAGCTTTAAAAATGTGTTCCATTCAGGTTAAGATTACATAATTAGAGGGGAGTATGAATATGACTGAGCAGTTACAAGCTCTCCAATAATGACCAATGAAAAACTTCCAAATCTAGTTCAGCTCTTGCCTGACACACATTCCATGAATGATGTCTCTTGGGAAGCTCAATGAAAATGAACCCATGCCCTTGGAGCACAGACTTGCTATTTTCAGTTAGCGAGAACTTCTCTACCTTTATATCACTAAAGACCACTACCCTCACAGTCACATTGTAGATCCATCCATGATGCATTTGCAGGGTAAGTAAATTCTTATCTCCAAGTGCATCAGTTCTGCTTTTTCCTCCAACAATGAATGGAATAACAAGGAACACCAAAACCAAACCCAACAACTAATATATAAGGAAGGACTAGTGAGCAACTGTGAGTAGTTATTACAAGTTAAATTTATGACCACTACAAAAGCAGAACCTAAAATACCTGTTTAAAATTCTAATATATTGGAGCACATCCATGCCCTTTTCCAGTTGCAACAAATGAACACAGAAATGCAGACATATTTTGTACTCCTTTTACCTACCTAATTCCTGGCACTTAGCAATAAAGAGTTTTCTCCAGGAATACAGATGCCTATAATGAAGCAATTCAAAAGTGCTGGTTGCATTTTAGAACGTAATCCTGGGAGAACAGGAAATGGTTGAGCCTCAAGGCTACATCACGATTTCCTGCATCACTAATCATCAAAGCAGAAGACTTATGCCATAAGTGTCTGCTGGAAAAACCTAACCATGAAACAATGTCTTCCAAAAAGTATTCCTTTGAAGAAAAATCAGACTGAAGCTTTCTTAATAAAGACTCCTAGTGTTGACAGAATACAGTACAACTCCCCTAAATTAGTTGGAAAGGTTCAAACACCAGTTGATTTGAGATGATTAAAGTTATTTTATGATACATTATAAAACTGAGAATTGTCCAGATTCTAGGATTTCAGATAAATATAAACCCATCTCAAACACACTTGTTAAAAAGATGTTTGGGGTTTTTTTTCCCCATAACCATGGAGGTTCAATTTTTTTATGGAAAGTTCTTAGAAGTAGTAAGAAAGGGCTCCTGACTGATAAGCAGGATTAACAAACTACATGATATTTTAGGGTGGTCTATGCTATTCCACTCACATGTAGCACAGGAGAAAAGCAATAGTATCCTGGCCAGTTGTGGGGGAAGAAAAAGATACATAATACAATCCTGATTTTTCTTCTGGAATCAAGTCAGACCACAGGCGTGAAGGAAAGAATTGGCAGGGGAAAGGCACACAGATTAAAATGTAGCATTTGCAAAACTATATCTTCTAAACCCCAGGTTATCTGTAATGGGAAGCCTTACATCCTCAGCAATGGGCCAGCAAATTAACCACATGTTGGACACAAATCCTAAAAAAGAAAAAAAAAATAAACACTTGGCCAAAGAATCTGAGGCCGCAGAGGGAAGGAACTCCATGTGATTAATTCTTTCAAATCCACAAATGCAATGATGCTGACTTTTAATATTTTTTTCTTGTGGGGTTTTCTTTTTGCTCATTATGACTGTAATATTATTGGGCCGATTTATTCCTTCAGGGAAACCAGTGTAAATCCTGAATAGGATTCTTGGAGTTAACCAGGATCTGAACAAGTGTCACAGCAAGGAAAATTTGGATGAACTTGGGTAAATCTACAAGCACGGAAGTAAGGATATTACATGGGAAAATTCATCTGCTCAGGTTCAGTCTTGCATTCTCTGCCTATTGCAAACATTGATAAAGCTTGAAGACAAGTTTTGGGTGTTCCTGAAAGGCAGGACTGGATAACTTCTTAGTTGTTAAACAGAGGAACAAGTGGTTTTCTCAGAACTGGAACAATTCATGCTAAGTGACAGAGCTCGTTATCTGTTTCTGATTTCTATAAACTGTTAGTCAAATCAACAAGGCAGTTATCCTCTCTAACAATAAATTTATATCAGTATTTAATTAAAAAAAATCAAAGGTTATACATCGCAAAGAACGAGATTTGTATTGAGTACAAAAGGAGATGAAGTTACATAAATCCTCTACTGGCTTGTGTCCACTTCCTAAGGTAAAACCACTGGTTAGGATCTTCAGCACCATTTCTTGTTCTGTGGACACATCAGCCCTTCCCACCCACTGAAACAGCTGCATTCTGCTGGAACAACTGAACTAATAATAAAAGAAAAAAGAACGCAACTCAGAGTTCACCAGATAAGCGTCTTTGTCAGTTCTCTTCTTTGGAAGAGCTAATACAAAGTGTGACTTCCAGAGTGTTGCAAAACTGTCTTCTCCTTGAGGAAACTTTCCAATTATAAAAAGAACATTGGGTCTACATAACAGTAATAATATTTGGCCTTTAGGGATTAATCTAGAACAGAGTTTATTATATGGAATGTAAAACTAATGATGTACAAAGCCAGTTTAAAAAAAAACTCTCCTCAAAGATATACTTCCCATAACCAAATCCTTTGATTAAAGGACACTATTTCCTTCACAGTCTGTGCTCAGAATCAGAAGGATCAGAACAGGGACTTTCAATGCAGAGTCAGTAACCAATCCTGGTGCAGACTGTGATTCAAAGCTGCACAGAACCCTGAGCACTGCTGGGCTCTCAGCAACATTTGCCATCCTTAGCAATGCACCACAGGCTGGAGTTGCCCGATAACCAGCCAGTCCCTGGAACACTGAGAACATTTACAGACCTAGGGAAGGGAAGCACTGCTCACATACACCTGCAGATTATCACGACCTTCTGGTAACTTCTAGCATGAACTTTATGGAGATACCCCACAACATTGCAATTAGAAATAGAATTAGTTCTGCAATCATTACCTGAGAACACTTTATCAACTCAAGATGAAACGGAGTAGACGACATGATGGTAAGTTCTATGTTCTCCCTCTACCTTGTCCATCTACCTGCTTGTGTTTCATCCCAGTCACAAGGTAGTAAAAACCAGGGGGATGAGGGAGTGGAGGGGAAATGCCCCTTCCAGTTCCACAAATAAGTATGATGCTAGGCAGTCAGAGCAAGTCTTTGAAGTACAGCAGGGAAAGAAAATGAAAAAATGAAGGATTTATAGATTGCCCCAAAACAAACCAAAACGCCAAATCCACACCAAAACATAAAGCCAAACACCAACCCAAATGTTTGTGAGATGCTCTAAAGAAAAGTATTTGAATTCCGCCCAACTGTCCCTCTCTTCTTTAAAACAAACAATTGGAATTATGTTTTCACTGAAAAGAAAGGCTGCATTGTATGATCAAAAGGGAAAAAGCTACAGAGATAATCCTGTTTGGCAATCCCAAGCATGTCCCCAAGCTTTTCACCACCAAGAATCTGCTGCATGTTGCTCTTCAGTCGAACCAAACCTCTGAGCTCTATTTCACCTGTGCAGGGCAGGCAGCAGGGTCTATTCTCAGGTGCAATTCAAACAAAAAGAGAAAGAAAGTTCAGTGTGACAAGAACCTGAAATGCACTGAAGACACAGCCCTGTCAGCTTTTACACTGAACAGCCTTTCCTGCCTGAGACTGCCTATGGACACGCCACAAACCAGCTGTTTCTGCTCCTCTTCATTTATGTATGAAAAGAGTAAAGGGATGATGCAGATCAACATAAACAGATAGCAGTAATTTGACAGTATTTAGTAAATGTAAAATGTTATACTTGCTGCCTTTCTTGCTTTTGAACCATTATGCATTAACTTAATCAATGTTGTAACATGTATTATAAAGCTTACACTGAAGGCTTATACTTGTAAATGGCCATCTAAGTAAGAGCTGCCCATGAAACTCAAGAGATGAATGAACATGGATTTTTGTGAATTGACAAAGTCTTCATCTCAGTCGTCACTAAGAGCGGACTTAAGGTCCAAAGTTTCATCTTTGTTTCCTGTGAAGTTTTCCCCTTCACTTCAACATTAACATCTCTATGAAAACAGTTTGGCACATTGATTCAAGCTGCTTTATCAGATAATATTATTAGGGGGGTTTTGACAGATAATCCAGCTTTTCCCAGCTAACAGTTTTATAATCTCTAACAGAGAAACTACATTAGGCACAGAAAGCTGACATTATTCTCATAGCTATAAATCCCATCAGGTTCCATCAATAACTTTCTTTAAGAAGCAGCTACTTTGAACAGGGAAAATTCTCTCACTGCATGTTTAAAAAGCAGTTTGTAAACACGAAGTTCCAGCAGGGAAAGGACAAAATCTTTTTAAACAGTAACATCTTTTGAAATCCCTTCAAATATTCTGGTTTCTTAACTGAATCCAATACCATCCACTCATCAGAAACCAGGAATTATTTCAAAGACTGAACTTGTTTTTCACACCTTGGCACACAAAGATTCCAAGTGCCCCAGTTGGCTCTTTCCAAAGAGAGTTCCCCAGCATAGGCATCAGAGCATACAAATCACTCCCAGCATCAGGGACACCAGCACAAGTCAATTGTGGAAAGGAACTTCGGGTGATGGTTTGGACAAAAGCAACGAGTCAGTCTGTTCTTTGCATGACAAACAGCTTAACTTCATTCTCACCGCTCTGTGTCCAGCCTACACAGCTCCTTTTACAACATCTGAAACTATGTAGGAGGGTTCTGGGAAAGACTGAAAATTTCAGCTTC
>JAOXXN010000065.1:3261200-3287624 GCA_026770055.1 Myrmophylax atrothorax | reverse complement strand
CTTTGATGTATAATTTAATCAAGTTAGACCTAAACCTAGAGTAAATTTACTGAGGTCAGACTCTGTGCTGACCAATTCAAACACATTAATTCGTGGGTTACAGGTTTTATTCACTATATTCAGGCAGTAGCTAAAAGAATGAATTTGCTTTTCTATGAAATGGGGGGGGGGTTAGGGTCTAAATATAATTCAAAATTAGGAAGCATCAAACAACAGATTAAAAAAAAAAGGTAAATTTTATGTCTGTGAAATGCAAATAAAGAAATTTTACTTCCAAAACTCTGTCCCAAGGATTAGGAAGCAGAACTATCTCATTGGAGCCCTAAAACTGAGACTCATGAGGATGGGGCTGCAGATCAAGGCTGTGCTGTGATGGTCCTTAGCTGGTCCCCTGGGAACAGAGTCAGCATTAATCAGAGCAGTCCTCTAGCCAGTTCCCTACATGTGAGCCAAGGCCAACCCAAAACAGCAGCTAGAGAAAATAAAATCCAATATTAAAAAAATTAAAAATGGAGCACAGCCACTTAAGAGTTCTCACTAGCTCTCATTTCTCATTCCTCTCTTCCTTGTAATGGAGAGATCAGAGTGCAAACAGTTCTTCAAGATCACAAAACTAACCAACTCATATCAGATAAGACTATAACCACAATAAACTTAACAAAGATACATGCAGGATTCATTGGGGAATACCTCTATAGAGAGATTATTTATACTCAGTGTTACGTTGAACATTATTTATTTGGCAAAAAATAGCCAGTATTTCAATCTAGTAATAAATTTTCACAGGCAAAAAAAAATAACTTTTGATAGATGATGTCTCAAGTGCTCCAGCCAGGGAGAAGCATCACTTGTTGGATGTGATACTGCATAGAAATCACTCTCACAATCAATAATTTTTAGATAACAGTCATTCAAAAGCAGTAAAAGTTTAAGGATTTTAGACATTTTTTTGTGCAGTCTGTACAGTCAGGACCTTTAATTCAAGTCTGGAACAGACATTACTTTGGAAGGAGAGAAAACTGTTGTGATCTGCTAAATGTATTTCCTGCCATCTTACCTAGTCACATATAATGCAATTATAGCTACCTCGTATTAGAGAGCACGTTTAATCTGACTTTCTAGATAGATAAAAGACACCGGAAGGCTGTGTAAAGAAATAAATGCATTTGCAGACTCACACAAGGAAGTGATATAAAGCAAAGCAATGTGGATACAACAGCTGACTGGAAGTGAGAGCAACTTGTATTGCTGAGCAACCTTTCTCAGATCACGTCAGTGGAGGAGAAGTAGGGACACAGACACTGAGCTCCTTTTCTTAAAACAACACATTAAATGCTCTAGGAAAACATCCTTATTCACCTTAACAGCTTGTCACACTTGAAACTGGTCTCAGACCTCACAAACACAAGTTCTTTGGGAGGAGATTCCAGATCAGATTCCAGATCTTCAGCTTGCTCTGTGATGTGGCAATAGCTCAAATTAAATGGAAATGCAGTTTAGAGAATCAACTAGAATTTAAGCCAGGAAAATTCATGGAAGCCATAAAGTTGAGGTGGCCCCTGTGTACCAACCCTTTGTCTCATTTTCATAGAAAGAACAGGCAAAGATCTCCCAGCTTGGTGCATTGATGCCCACAGGACCCAGGAAGCAGAACAACCCCAAATCTGGCAGAGCTGCAGCTTGACTATTGCATCTTTTACATCAGAGTACTTTTTCAGCATTTCCAAGGATTAAGGGACAATTAATTTACAGGGAAATATAAATAGTGCTAAAAATGTTACTTTGCAAAAAAAAAAGTTTCTCTTTTCCTTTGGCTGCACACTGGGATCAGAAGACAAACCTTATTTATCTTGCAAAAGCTGAGAGACATTGTATTTAGAGCATGCTCTGGGACAAGAATTGAAGACTCTACTTCTTATATGGAAGATGTAGGTTCATAAATCCATTCTGAATCAGGCAGTTCACCATCAGTGTGAGATTTTACAAAACGAGCAGCCTTCAGCCAGTCTCCTTTCTGAACTGTTCTACCTCACGTAAATACTGAGCCAAGGGGAAAACTGTCTTGACAGTCAGGTAATGAAAGCACTGACGTGCCTCAGATCTCTGCTCTGGTTATCTTGATGACTCTCCCCCCAAGTTACTAAGGCAGCCTCTTCCCTGCTGGTCTAGCGTGAAGTGTTTAACTACTTTTACAAAGCAGAGAGACTCAAGAGGAAGAGAGGGCAAAATCTATCCAGCAACAGAGTGTTGCTGCAGGGAGAAGCACGTTTTAGGGCTACAAAACCCCCTCATGCAATCTTTGCCCTAATGGTTCAGACACCTGAAACCTTCTTTCCCCATCCATGCTGAAATCCTTTTGCCTCTCACAATGGATTTCTACTTCTGCCTGGAAAAGTTTAAAAAAAAAAACCCCAACACCTGTGAAAATTGCTATAATCCATTAAAAGGGTCAATATACTGGTATTTCTTTTTGTAGAGACAAAAGGCCAAAGCATCTCCCTCAAAAATTAATAATTCCTTCTAGCATTGCTTTGCTAGTGCAGGACTGAGATTTGCATCAGTTCTAGGAAAGCTAACTTAGCACTTTTTAAAATGGGCAATTAAAAATAAAAACCTCGTTCTGCATTTATTTCTGACCCTCATAAACAAATCCCCATGTTTGAAAAGGGACAAAACAGACCTCAGCTTCCTTCCCAGATCTGGCCTTGTGCTTTGGCTTGTGTGTTGAACTGGGGCTCAGCAATAGCCTCATAGAGCAGGTCTCTGTCAACAATTTATGTTTAAGTCCCACTATAAGCACTTTGGCTGTGTTACTGCAGCATGGATATAGATATATATATACACACAATCCCTGGCTGGCACAGTCCCTCATACATGCACAAACACATCCAGGGAAATGAAACTCTAACAATACGTAACACATATTTCACACACACACACACACACACACACACATTGTCCAAATCCTTATAGTAAAGAATTCATCAGACTCTGTCTCAGCACAAACCAAAGATTTATAAACATGCACCTAAACCAACTTCCAGGTCTAACGCTAAGTGTACAAAGCCAGATGCAGAGTGCTCAGTACCTGCTAGGGCTGAACCCAGGCTAAATTAGAATTCTGTTTATGGAGATGTGTGTGGAAAGCTGAAGGGCTACCTGTGCTGTGAGCAAAACTCAGCATTTTCACTTCTGCTAAATGTAAATTAAAATCTTGTCAGCACATTTTTAATTTATCAAAACTATCTGAAACTTTCCATACCAGGAGAACAATTTCATTTGATTTCTTCAGCAAACCGTGTTTATTTGCCTGAGCCCATGGATCTTTGGTTCTGTCAGTGCACATAACTCTTTGCACAAAAATACCCTTTATAAATGCTTGACAGAATGTGTCTTCACTGTGCCTAATAGATATTAGTGAGGACCTCTAGTCACTGTTCAAGTGCAGGCAATGACATGTTCCAAATTCAGTAGTCCAGAATTTCTGTTCACCCTGAAAACAAGCTTGAAGCACTCAGTTAATAATTTCAAATAACAAAAAGCCTGACATTCATGTTCATAATGAAACAATACTGGAGAGAATCCATAATCTAATCCTAAATCCTCTATTTTTATTATTAGTTCTAGAAAGTGTAGCTAAGAGCAGCCTAGAAACTCTGACTTGGTATCAGAACAAAGCATGTGGACTGCGTGAGAGTTGTTGCTAATTACTGAATTTCAGTAGTTTTGCAAAGTCTGTGCTAAATGATACCACTGAGGTCAGTCTTCCATTGGAAGTTAATTACATTATTACCTTTTGATAAGATTATCATACTTCATGTTGCCACAACTGTGTATTACCAGCATCCTGAGCAGCATAATGAGCAATGCTCAAGTAATGTGAGTGCCAGAGAAATATTTTTTCTAGACTCACACAGAAGACCTGGACCTTATTTTCTGCTCAGATGGGCACCTCTCATTTACATTTCTGGGGCAAGGAACCCCAAGTTCTTTGTCAATTCAATTTCAAACTCAGGGACTGCCATTTTTATTTCAGGAACAAAATCCCAGATAAGAACACAGTTGCAAGACCAGTCGGTAGAAGAGAAAGGAACGTTAAATTTTAGGAGACACATAAAGCATCTGATCAGGAAGGCATTTTACAGTGGCTGGTCAAACCACATACACAGCTCTTGCACTGAGGGCACCTGTATGTGGCAGGTGCTCCCTGCAGAGCCATGATAACAGCCTGCCTTCCTCCTCAGCTCTTCTCTCTCTGTCAGGGTGTTCATTGCCAGCCAAAAGGAACCTTTTCTAACTATGACTTTGTGAGTACAGAGTGCAACATGGGCTTAAGCCTAGATGGGGCTTCTTTACAAATATAATCAATAATAATATTACTACAAAGGTGACATTTTTCTGCAATACAACATAACATTTGGTAGTAAAGTACAAAGGAAACGCCTCTTGGGCTCTTAGATACACCAGAACTGATGAAGGTCATTTGAAATACATAGTAAAATGTGAGTCTGCACATTTTACCAGATCAGCACTTCTCAGTTGCTTAGTTTGTTCAGGCTTTTCATTTCACCTTCATTTCAGAAAATATTACACTACTCAGCATTTTGACTGCAGCGCCAAGAATAGCGACCTCACTTGGAACTCCTCACTGAAGAAGGGATTTAGGGATTACAGAAAATACATATTTTTAATAGCATTATTGTCCTGCTTGGTGCTGGAGCTTTGAAGCATCAGCAGCTCAGGCACACGTGCTATTCATATTCCTTGGGAGTGTCTCAATGCCCAAATATCCATCCCAACCCAAGGCAAGCCGATTCTACACAAATTCTCACAGCCTTCAGATGACTGTGTACAGAACATAATCTATTTCTGAGAGACTTAATCCACCGCTAAAACCACATTTACAGCAAAAATACTGGTGATCTGGAACTACAGGCTTTATGCAGATAAACTTAAGAAGGCATTTACCTCCTTAAAAAAAGCTCTCAAATCTTTTGCTTAACAATTTGCATCAACTGTTGGATTAGGAATTCTGCTTGTACAGAAGAGCTGCAGGAAGGCAGGGAGAGATTCTGGCAGCACTGACAGTAGCTGGGAACAATTATAAAGCCACCAGGTAATTTCTGTGCGTGTGAGTGTGTGCCTGAATGTTGGACAGAGTCAAGAGATAATAATCCAGGCTATGGCTCCCCTTACTTTTGATACATTGATCAACTACTAATGTACAGATTCTCAGATTCTTTCCTTACTTAGAGGGCATCACAGATTAGTCTGTTCATGAACAACTCCTCCGCCTGCTGTTATGTCCAAGGTTTTCTATAAAGCCTAATTTCACATTGCTTTGAGCACCCCTCCAGCAAATTAAACCTGCTTGCTGAAAGTTTCCAAGAAATCAAAAAGTTATGCTTTCTCCCCTTCAGCATGAGAGGATTCTGCTTCAGAAAGACACACTGCACTCAGACAACAGTAAGGCCATAGTTTGGGGAAAAGAAGGGTCTCGTGGGCAGATTTCTTTTCAAGAGGTTAGTGGGCTCCCTTCGAACTGGTCTGCCCCAGTCCAGCACAGGAGGAGCAATTAATTAATTAGTGCTTCCCTTGTACTTCTCTCTGAAACACTTACAAAGAGCAGCACTGAATATGAGTCCAGAAAATAGCACCTTCTCAAACCAATGAAGTGCTGGTGTGTAGGAATATAAACAGCTGTCTCTTTCTTCCTCATTCCCATGTGAGAATCTGAAGTGTATAACTGTGTAAGTTTTTATCTGAGAACTTCAGCGTAAGTGACATAAATAGTCTCACCTGTCTATCTAAGCATCTGCAGAACACGAGCATGGAAGCACTAGAAGTAAGTCACATTTTCATTGCAGGAACTAAATACTGCCCTTCAGGTCAGCTCTTACTCATAGGGAGTCTCACGCCATCTTTCACTCCTAAAGCTGAATTTTGGCAATACAGAAAATCCACCTCAGTAGTTATGGACAATCAGTCACACCAGTGTTTGTTCAGAGACATTTGATAGTTTCAATATTATTCTGAATTATTCTCAATAAATTTCAGTGCATAAGGTTCAAAGTCAGAATTCTGGATCTGTTATTCCTCCGTGCCTTTTTTTATCTTATGCAGACTAATTATACAAATTTTGCACAGATACTTGAGAAAACAATTCTATAAGGTATGCAACGACTGCAAAATGACTATAGCAAAGAAAGGTTAAAAAAATATCTGGATCAAACCAACTTCTGATCAGACATTTAACTACATGTCTTAATAAATGACAGCTACTCTCCAGAATATGAACTATGTAATTAGAGAAGTATCAAAATTAAAGACCAGAAATCACATTTAATAGATACTTCTTATTTTCACTAAAAAAAAAAAAAAAGAGTACAACACTTCCCTGTTCTACAGAGCACAGTAGGAATTACACCGCCCAGTTTAGTAATCC
The DNA here is from genome assembly GCA_026770055.1 of Myrmophylax atrothorax. NCBI lineage: Eukaryota > Metazoa > Chordata > Aves > Passeriformes > Thamnophilidae > Myrmophylax > Myrmophylax atrothorax. The sequence continues at coordinate 3,281,179 of JAOXXN010000065.1, read as the reverse complement.
AAAATACTTGTAAATGTTGCTGTTTCTGATTCTGAGCCAGCAACAGGAAGAACTAAAACACAGTATGACTCCAAACACGTTTATTTGTTTAAGTGACTAAGCCTAGAGTACTAAGAGAATATTTGGAGAGGGTTTGTCACTTCAATCCTGTAAGTAGGAAAGATTTGCTTATCTCTTTGATACACACCAGCACAACAGCTATTAGCACTGGAATTTTTGTAGGGTTCCCACCATACAGACAGAATCAGACTGTGTTCCCATATTTGAAAATCTCTGTGTTATATTTTACAGTCATGGTTGGAATGTTATACATTTTACAAACATTTGTTATTTTATGCATGGACAGCATTTACATGCAAGAAGACAGATGAGTATTTAAACATTCCTGACTTGGGAGGCAAACACTGTATGTGAAGAGCAGAACTCCTCAAGTTTAGTAGTGGCTCAAGTGTGATATGTGATCTTGAGCAAGTTCCTTCCACATTTACTCCTCTGTAAAGTGGATATGATAAACTCATATTCCAGAAAAAAATGTTTATGCAATTTAATTTATGCAAAAACTTTGAAGTCTTCACCAGAGAGAAACCGTAAAGCACATTTGAAAGCTGTATTATACCCATAAACGTAAATGCAAATGTGGAACACTGACAACAGAAAGTCATTAGGACAAGACTCAGTAAATTTAATTGGAGGAGAAAAAAAAAGTAGTCATGACTTCTTAAAATTCAAGATGTATGTATCAAGAGTTGAGTATTTTAACAGCAATGACCTCAGCATTTGATTCCCCCCTTCACATGTTTATCATGTTTGCATCTTGCAATATTCCTTTCCACATTTATTTAAGTTTTCCTTATTTGGCTCTGGCATAAACTAAGGTTTCAGCATACATCATGTATTTAGATGTCAAAAAATGAACAGAAATGCTCCAGGACCAGCATTCACATAGGTTGTATCAGCTTTGTTCTTCCTAAAAACAAATGCCAAATCTCTCCATAGGCAGCAGTTCAGAGGGCAAATGGATTTAGAAACCGAAGCACACATTGGGATATACACAATGTTCCTCCTGTGAAAGCTGCCAGTTGCACAACATCTGCACCACAGACAGAGCGGGGTGTTTCTAATGTGGGTTTAATACATTTTGGAAGTATTGTAATCAAAGGAGAATCTGATGGACTGAAAGAAAAACATAAATGAATATACAGCAAGTTTTAAGGAGGCAGCATACAGGGTTTTTTCATCTTTTAGGGAAATCTTACACGATGTCTAAGAAAAAGGTCCTAATTATTGTTTGGAACATACAGTGTTTGAAGCTAAGGCTATTATATAATCCCAGAGTCTAAATATAATGTAACCCAATTCTAACGCATATAAATAAGCACTTTGTATAACCTCTGTGGACAATTATACCAAGTTACTGAAAGAATCTAAAGGAAGCAAAGGAACTTTTCACAATCAAAAACTCCACTGGTCCTATGCATGCAGCTAACACAGAAAACATTTATGATTATCTTAATCTGGGATTTATCACAGCGTGTGGCATATTTTCTTAACAGGAAGTATTAGTGGGGGAGTTGATTTATTGACTGGAGGTTTCTGCTGTAGTCCTACGTCTGGGATTCCCACAATCATGTAAAGAGGGACCAGAGTGAAAGGACATCAATAAGATGCAAACTGCTGCCTTAGCAACCATTTAAAATACCTCCCTGCAGCTTCCAGAAAGCATTCTTTACTTAATGGTATAAAATAGGTAATTAATTTTCCTATGAGAGTGACCAGTTGCTCAAGAGAGATTGAACTGCAAAGTATTTCTCCATCATCATTATTCGTTTGTCACTTCACGTCCCCTTCTCTCTTTTCCTCATGTTTAAAAAGCAGCAGGTTACATAAAATAAGTTTGTGATAAATAGGCTGAACCAAGAAACATCAGATATAATTAAGCTTCCCATACAGGCAGAGTCAGCTTCACTTATACAATTGAAATTAGGAAGAAAAAAGATCAAATGAGCTCCAAGAGAACAAAACCTTGAAATATGCCTGACAAATAATGAATAAACACTGGCAATGCCCTAAGGAACCTCTACTGCACTACTGACTGTATTGAGATATATAATCATTAAAGTTATAGAATAGCAAGTACTAAAGCTACTTCTTACATACTTTTCCTTTTAAATGTTTCTTTTGAAAAATGCAGGTTCAAATGAACTGTGCCCACCCACAAGGAGAAAAAAAAGAGGCAAGAGCAACAACAGTGCCTCAGTTCACATAAAGAGAATAATTGGAGCCCAGTTCAATCTGTGAAGTAAACAGAAGCAGGATGAAGGCTTTTCAATTTACACCTACAGCCTACAAATTAGTAAGTAGTCTGGTAGGATGAGCTTGCCAGAGATTGCATAATAACCCTGCCCGCAGCAACAATGCAGGCAATGGGGAACAAAATGGTAGCTCTATACCAGCAGGGAATTTCCCTTTCTAATTATGGAGCACTCTGAAAAGCATTCTCAAGAGCCAAACGTTAGCTTTTGTGCAACTGGATCAGGAATTTCTTCATTATTCCTGATTTATTTTCATGTGAAAATTAATTTCAATGTTGTTTTAATAAACAAAAGTAACTACACATAAAAAATACAAAATGTTGTCAACGAACATTGCTTGGGAATTTTTTTTCTTTGCATCAAAAGTTAAACAGATTACAAGTAATAATGGCATGTTGAAATCTCTTGCCTATGTTGGTATTCATTAGACATTCACTTGTCTATATCAATTGAAATCAAAAACACCTAAGCCAGAAAATTCTGCTTTTGTAGTACATGTAGGGTACATTCACATCCTGTCCTTATACAGCCAGGAGAAAAGTAAGGTAGAATACATAATCTTCAGGTTTTCTCACAGCAACTGAAAAAGGAAACAAGAGAGCAGAAGTGGGATCATTTAAGATAAATAGTTAATAATAAAAATGCAGTCTACCTCTGAGGAACATAATTACTCACAAGTAACTTTCCATCCCCTTTCAATGATTGTTCCTATGTCATTTCCACCATGGGTGACTAACAGCAACAGGTCCTCCCAGAAGCACAACTACTTCTTGAGTTGAGTCAAGAATCACTTCAGAAAACAAAAGTACATAACCATAGTGGCCAGTGGTATGCTATTTCTAGCTATAGCCTTGAATTTGTAGTGCTTGATTAGTAAGAGAAGCTCCTGTAAGTCAGTTTTATAAATAGCTGTCCTGATGCTATCCTGGATGGGAACAACCACACGAGGGCTTGAGAAACAACCTGATTCACAAGTGCTCTGTGGTGAGGTCATGTCTACTTACAGCTGTTCTCTGGTGTTACCCTGCTAGAGACACACAAAAATGAGAGGCTGAGGAAAGGACCTGGCTCAGACAGTGTTGGAGGCAAGAGTGCTGCTTATATTGAGGAACATCACAGAACAAGAGGAGCAGGTCAGAAAAGAGGTGAGAGGCAGAGGCAACCTTATCTCCTGCTTGAAGTGAAAGCCAGATCTTCTGCCTTTGTCTGCTGATTAAGGTGACAGTCCTACACAGGGCAGTTCTGACAGAGAAAAATTTAGCAGATGAGAAACCATCCATAAAAACACTACTCTTACAGTAGTAGTACCGGCCATAGTCAGGAAGCCCATGCAGATCAAGATGCAGGGAAGAGACTGAGATCAGTGCAAGTTGTTAACAGAAAGGTCACAGAATCACAACAGAATATGCCCAGCTGGAAGGGACCCACAGGGATCATCAAGCCCAACTCTTAACCCTGCACAGGCCCATCCCCAAGAGTCACACCATGTGCCTGAGAGTGTTGTCCAAATGCTCCTTGAGCTCTGTTCAGTGCCCAACCACCCTCTGGGGGAAGAACCTTTTTCTAATACGCAACCTAAACCTCCCCTGACACAACTTCAGGCCATTCCCTCAGGTCCTGTCACTGGGCACCACAGAACAGAGATCAGTGCCTGCCCCTCCTCTCCCCTCACAAGGAAGTTGTAACTGCAGTGAGGTCTCCCCTCAGTCTCCTCTTCTCCAGCTGAACACACCAAGTGCCCTCAGCCACTCCTCACATGCTTCCCCTCAAGCCTCTTCCCCATCTTTGTAGCCCTCCTTTGGATGCTCTCTAACAGCTTAATATCCTGTTTATATTGCAGTGCCCAAAACCACACACAATACTCAAGGTGAAGCCGCCCCAGTGCAGAGCAGGTCACAGAAGAACAGACACAACTGGATACAAATATCACTGGTGGGACTGGTCACTGGGGCAGTGCCTCAGGAGGCCTTGGAAAAGGTATAGCTGTGTAGCACCTGAGCACTGCAAACCTCTCTGTCAGGGCTTTATGCTAATGAAAGGACACACCACTCTGGTGATCTCTGGTGAGCTGAGGTGGATAACAAGTGACTGAAGAAAATCAGGACGTGGGATGACAGAAATTCTCATGACTGAATCTGGTCTGTACATCTGAAGAGAGCCTTCTGTGTAAGTACTTTCAACCAGAGATATCCTTACAATCCCAAACTCCACAAACCAGGGATGAACAAGGTTACTCTACACTGAAGCAATCCAGCATCATTTTGCATGAGGCAAGTTCTGTGAGAGCAAGTATGAAAGAAAAAGCATTATTGTATGGCTTTTTGGTCCAGGACTTCCAAATAGTCTCAACCTGGTCGGGGAAAGAAGACTTCTCAAAGCCACACCCCAGCCTTACCTTGCAGTTTTCAGAGAAAAGAGACCAAAGAAAAGTAAAGCATCCTGATCAGAAACATGTCTGCAAAGTCTCTTGAGTAAAGACTAGCATTGACACAAAACATCTGATGTGACTGAGATAAGAGGGTGTGTTTTTCAGTTGTATGAGTCCTTGTTCATCATTCTGAGGGCAACATTATGAATTTCCATTCATCACTGCATAAAGTGAAAGGACTGTGAAGGGACACTGGGATAAAGCACCAAAAGGTAAACACGCTGAATGGGACAGAATCAAAAGATATGGTCATTTCCTGAACAGGTCTTGTATCATTCTGAGGTGAAATAAATACACTGTGATCAGATGACTAATGACCCCGGGTTGTTAGGTCATGAGAAAGAGCCATCACAGCAAAGAGAACAATCAATTACAACTACTCAGGACAGCAGTAAACAGTATATCCTTGGCAAACACCGAGGTCCCTACCACCATTAGAGAGCAAACAGTTGTAAAGGAGGAGAATTGACACAGCTAGGTCTGACAAGGGTACACATGCAGTCTAGAAAATTGGAAGCTACATATGTTGTCACTTTGATAATGCAAAATTGCCTTCTGAAAGCACGAAGTAGTTCTCAAAACAACAGGTGTTGCAAGCAATGCATCAGTAGCAGCAACTAATTCAGCAAAGAGTTGCAGTGAGCATGACTTGCCTCACTTATCTATGAAGTCTTGAAGAAGGATTTCTTTTCTACAGCAGCCATTCATGAACAAAAGTAGGTAAAATGCTGAATTTAAAAGAGCTGTTGTTTCTAAGTCACCAGAATGTCTCTTAAAAGAGGAGGGGGAAAAAGAGGGGAAAAAAAAGGACCACCATTTAAATTTAATTGGGAGGCTTTCTACTGGCATCTGTGTACATTCAGAAGTCCAGAGGAATGACAACAGATTTTCTTACAGTAGAAATGTCCATATAACCTGGAGAAATTGTCATGTTGAGCCTCAGCCTTTATCAGCACCTTCACCCATCCTTCTCTCCCCTTTCCCTACTCTCCCAAACCACTTGATGGGAAAAGAAAACACGTTATGAGAAAAGACAAAGTATAGGCATAATTCTGTATGTCTGTAGCCTAGTCATTGTAGGCTGGGAGCTGACAGTTCTCATTTGGAGAGAAGTGTAGGAATGCACACATTTTCCCATCCTTTTAAAGCCCTGTGTCATTCGGGATGTCCAGATCCATAGCTGTCATAGCAGAGATTACAGGCAGTGAGAGCTGAAGTCCAGATCAGTAGGGGATACCCGATAAATGCCTCCTAACCTGATGCAAAGTGGAAGTGCAAAGAACAAACACTTGTTCTAGGGTCCCATTGATTGGAACTGATGTGCTGAAGGTCTCCTGATGCTGCAGAACGGCAAATGGCTACACAGAGGTAATTCTTGGAGCATTAAAGAACGGTGATAGGAGCTAACAAGGTAAGAGTGCTGATCTTTTTCAGCAGAGATACAAAGAAACCAGAATAATTGATGAGTGCCTTAGAGGAAGCTGGTAAATAACAGGCTACCAAAAGTGAAACCTAGGAAGGAAAGCCTGATAATAACATTATGAATGAAGAAAGAGATGGTGGCATCGATGTTTCAATGAACCTGGAGCCCATATACAGCCTGAGTTATAACCCATGACAGCTGCCATATGGTGACTGTAAAGCATCTGACTGTTGCCAGGGGGGTTAAATGTCTTTCCTAAAATTTCACATGGCCCAGGTGTCATCATCTGACTAAAGACTGTCTGAGAGAGGAATAACAATGAGTTAAGGCAGATTACCTGGGCTGGAGAAAAGGGATATTTGAAATAAATTCCTTTAGAGTCACTGATACATCCTGTTAAACACTGCCTGGGGAAGAACATGCAGCTTTTACTGATTGACAAAACAGAGTTGACAGGATCTGCACTCCCAAAATCCAGACTTTGCCTCTGAATGAAAACTGCAAAAGCAAAACTGGCCACAGGAGTGGAAGCAAGACATGAAAAGAGAACGCTCAAAAAGCATCAAGTAATCCTAAACCCCAAAGGGCCCAGAATGGGACTCTGAACACTCATGTGTCAGAAGAGCAGACTGGAGTCTCCAAGGCAGAAAGGGACAGTGCTTCCAGTGTAATTTCCTCTCTTGAGGGCTGATTTGTTAAGTGTAAGTGCCAAACTCTAGGAAAAAATTCTCTAATGAGTCTCTTTGGAAGCTTCTTAGAACCAGGAACTCTTGCAGTTTAATGCTAATCCAAGGAACAGGATAAACTAATAGATATTCCCCTTTAACAGGAGATTTAATTAGGGAATTCTGATATTTTACCATGACATAATTTGGCTCTGCATCCATTGGCAGTTTGCAAGGCAGGGCAGAAGTCACACTAGAGATAACCCAACTCTGATAAGCCTTGGCTCTGCAAAGGAGCCTGGAGTTCCAGCTAACCTATCTCAAGACATACTTCCTGGGTTTGGTTTTCAGGTCTTTAGAGGGTTTCTTTGGCTTGTGCTTTGGCTGTGTTTTTTGAAAACAGAACTTGAATTATTAACAAATTAAATATTCGTTTAGGCATAACCCTTTCCAAAAACACAAGCTCTTACAATGACACAATCATAGTTTGAAACCATTCTCAAGAAAAAGAATTTCCCTAGAAAACGTTAAAAATAGATAGAAAGAAAAGAGAATAAATAAGATTAAAATGAACAAAGAAAGAGGACTAATTATTACATGGCCAGAAACTAGATGATCTTTTCCGTAGCCAAGCAAAGAGACAGGGAAAGGGCAAAGAACAAGAAATGGCAGAAGAAAAACTAAAGCCAAATTAACTAAAACTAAAAGTATTAAAATAAGTCTTAAAAGTAAGGGTAATAACATAGCAAGAAAAATGCTTCTGGGGTTGGAAGGGGTTTTTTGTAGGGTTTTGGAGGGTTTTTTACGTCCTATTTAATCCCTGAATATCATTATACAGAACTCAGAGTTCTAGAAAAATGTGTGAAGGTTTTCACCAAGATCAATCAATTCCATCCCATAGGAAAGGTGAACCAGAGCTTGGTTTACCATTATAAAATGTATTTCTTTTATGCCTAGAATAATATTTGCAGTGATTCTTACAGAAAGAAAAATCAGGATTACTCTTGCAAATGCAAAAGAACAGGAGACTTAAATTTCACAGACTCGGAATTCATGTCCACCTGCTCAGTCTCCAAATTATATCCCTGGCATATTATGATTCCTTCATATTTAACATACTCTGTACTTACACCTTTGGATCATTACTTCCACAGACTTTTACTCAGGAAGATGACAGAGTCTGTTTCAGTGATGAGATGCTGGGAAACGGAATGTAGGGAATGCAAACATGAGCAAAATACTTGAAAGTTCTGAACACTTGTTAAACAAAACTGCATTATCTCATACACCTCAGAATAAGCTAAATAGCCTGATGAGTTTATACTGGGACACAGGGTTAAAAAACAAAGATGCAGGCCAAATGCAACATCAGCATTATATAGGTACAGCTTAATTTTTAATATAAAAAGCTGAATAAATAATTGCAGTAATTAATTCTTTTAAAAACTATAAACAAACTTTGCTTATAGATACAAGGAATAAATCACTTGCCATGGCTAAAGTCCTTTTGAGACTGCTTCTTTCAAAATGCACTGTATCAGCTGCTTAAGGAGATGCAAGAGTCTTATAAAATGCTGGAACACAGCATTTGAGGAACTGCTTTTCTAAGAGGTTGTAAAAATACCTTTTAGTCTAAATGCCTTGCTAAGCACATCAGTCAACTAAACAGCATCAAAAGAACGGGTCGCGCTCGGTGTGTATTCAAACACAAAGGCAATGGTTGGGCTATTGTTTCAGGGTAAACCTTGGGAAGGACAACTCCAGATAAAGGACCCCTGGCGCTAATGAGCTCACTATACTGGAGTTCTCCTTAAACGTTTTCTTCTTTAGCACATTTCTAACTTAGATAAAAGCCACACCTTTAATGAAACCTTCACTCTTTCTGCTGCTGCACCTGCTTAATTTCTCATACTGATTTCACACCAGTGGGTTGTTAAATTCAGTGACCTAAACTAAGAATTTCTTGATTCATTCTAGAGCTAAAAGTATCAAAAGGACACCTCCAGGAACACCACTATGATGAAGGCATTTAGCCTTAGTAAACTATCACAATACCTGACATAAGAATCTAACAGCTGATTATGCTAAAGCAATATAAAGAATTGTCCAATTTTGAGTCTTTGTGACTTTGTGTCTATGAGAAAAGCAGGTCACGTTTGCACAAAATATTTTATAATGAGTGTTTAATTATCAAGCATGTCCAAAATACCACTTTTTTTTAGGAATTAAGAGCATTTTGAAGGACAAGACTGTAGTTCAAAACTTCCTCAATAAATCGAACTAAGCTCTATCCTTAAAAGGAATAAAACATAAAGACAGAAAAAAAAGGAATCTTGACAAGATTTAGGACTTTTTCATACACCTTCAGTACAATAAAGGCAAGTTGCACACACTTAGAGGATTCTGCATGAAGACAAGGGCACTCCAAAGGATTACAGTATCAAAATTATACATGATTTTATGCAGAGGGTGCAGACTGACTATTGTGTACAGTTCTGAGGAACATAAGATTGAAATCTCAATTTAACTGCAGAAATAGCAATATTGAAAGAAGATGCCCTACAGCTGAAATAAGGAACAGGTAAAGAACACATGGAATTGGAGGGAGAATAAAGGAAACTTCAGAATACCTGCTTCTTAAGACATCAAGAAAATTCTTAATTTAGGAAGACAATCTCATAAGAGACCAATTTAACCACAATTAGTGAAGACTCAGTTTAGATGCTAGGAAGAGTTCCACAAAGTTGTACTTAAATTATGTATAAAATATGATATATTGAAGAGTTTAAACAGGCCACTTGGAGAGATGAAGTTGTTGTTGAACACCTCAGAATAGATTTACAAAACATCCATCAAGAATTTTCTTAGAATATTTATCCTTCCTCAGAGAATGAGGAAGACAGATGAGATTCAGCGCTAAATTTCTATTGTTCTTGGTTATCAGACTAAACCTATTACATTGCATACATATGATGATTAAAAAGGCCTGTATAGATTAGATAGTGTTCTATAGTCAGTCGAGTTGCCCTCAAGTATAATTTGCCTCCCAAACAATTTGCAGACAGTTGCTAAACACTACAAAAGAGAAAGATCCACAGTCTATGTGCCAACAGTTGGGACTGGCTCGTGTAAAGAGGCCAATGGGACACGATACCCAAAGCTGAAGAGCCTCAGTGCCCCCCTGAGTTATACAATTACCACTGCCGTAAGTAAGAGCCGTATCATTACATCCCCCAAACTTCTGTGACTGAATTTGGCATCTTGAATTCCCCAGCCATATTTAATTCAGCTATTTAACACATGTTTGAGTGTTTGTGGGAGACAATGTGATTTATTTTAAAGCTGAATTGTGTCCTGTGCATACTACAAGGACACAAAAAAAGAAGTTTGGCTGCATTAAATAAACAAACAGCAGTAAAATCAGATTTTAAAGTCTCGGTTGTCTCAGAGGAAAACAGATTTAGAATGGTGGAGTCCAGACTACACTTCTCTAAATCCCTCAACTTGATGGCAAGTGTAGAGTTAACCCAAAAGGGTACAGAAAAAAAGTACCTGTGCGACGAAGAATTTTAACAGCTGTGGTATTTATAGGCTCAGGACCCTGCAGCTTGATGATTAATGAAGGCTGGCCATACCTGCTGACTTGCAGAGTCATACAAGAGCAAATGAGGCATGAGGAGGCTGTAAAAGGCAGAGCAGAGCCCCTGCAGGGCCAGGTAGGCAGCCCCTTGCTGCAGGTCCAGCCTTTGCAATGGGCTGGTGTGACCCCTGGAAACAATGTTTGCCCAGCCTAAGCTCACCATATCTGAGCCAAAACTCAGGTGTTAGTCTGTATTTAACACCTTGGTGCTCTAACACATGCTCCTCTTTGAGGCACTACACCTGGTGAGCAGTGGAACACACTCAGTAGCCGTGCAGAACAGCAGCCACAGCTCCAATGGGATCTTGTCCTAAGGACAGAGTGTGGATTCAGGTTCTCCCTATGAAAGACACCAGCTCATAGTTCACAATCTGGAAGGGGCACTCACAGGCTTGAAGATCAGATGTCTTACAGTCACCAAGGGAAAGCACGTCTGACTTGGTCGACTTTCATTTCATTTTATCTGGCAAACTTTTCTAAAATGAATCAAGCACTTGCTTCATGCAGCGCTTTGTTTTGACTATTATTTTAACAGCATATATTTCTCCTCATGAAGGCAGAGGCTTTGTCTATAGTCCAGAAGCAGCATTTAGTCTCCTGTCACTATTAAGGGTTTTCACCAAGTTCTGTTCCATTAGGAAACTCACTGAGTAACATTTGCTCCACCTGAGCACAGGAATAACATAACTGCAAGTGGCATGCAAATTACATTACACACAGGTTTTTCTTGCTCTGTACAGCTGTTTAGTCACCCTTAGAATCTTCACTTTATAACAGAAATACAGTGCAAACCCTTCAACTAACCATCTCTTTCTCTGGTTACTAGCACCTAGCCATGCTGCAAGGGACAGCAGTATTTAACTACAAGCATTCTTTGGATACTCCAATAACAATTTTACATCTGTATCCAGAGAGGCAGAACAGGCAGTCACCATCTTCAGTTAATTGTGCTAATGTGGGATGAGCACAGCAAGTACTGTTTGTTCCACAGATACACAAATTTAGTTATGCATAAACTTTAAAACTCCCACCTGCAAAATTAAAACACTGAGCTCAGATTGCAATCCATACAATAAAGATAATGAAACAACACTCCTTCAGCTGAGATCCATTGGGCCATTTTTTTAATCTTATGTAGAATTTCCATTTGCTTCCCATTCTAATAACTTCAAAAGTCCTCTGTACTTCAGCAAAGCTTAGTGAGTTTCTCACTGCAAATCAGACATAAAGGCAAAACTCAGGCCAATTTTTTTTGCATCAGCCATGGCCATAGAGACACTGACAACTGAAATGAAAAAATTATTGGTGATAAGTTTTTTAAATAGATGAAGCACCATCATTTCTACTACTTAAGAGTAGCTGACCCTTCAATGTCAGCTTATTCTTTAAAAATACCCCAACTTTATTAAAAAGTCAATATTAAAAAGATTTCTCTGAAATAATATTAGGAAATTATTTCATTTTAAGAAGATGGGGTTATTCTAACATCAAATAAGTTCTCACTTACTCTAGATTTTCTTACAAAAGTATGAAAACTGGACAGAGGCCTCTAAGCAAAACAGGAAAAGAGGGCAATTAGTTACTGAGTTTACATATCATATTTGCTATATACAAAAATACAGAAGAAGCCTCAGGACGAGATGTTGATTTCTCTCTTCTTGTAGATCACCTACATTAGAACTTCTGAGTATTTCCCCTGAAAATCTAGAAATTCTTCTTTCAGGCAAGTAAAATCTTCTACCTAGAAATCATTACTGAAATTACTATCATTATTAAGAAATATCCTGTAAATTATAATCAATATAATTCAACCATATTTCCAAGCTTGGAAAGTCAAATAGCAAATAATACCTTATCTGAGACTCAAACCTACTTACATAAATTCTACCTTATTTCAAATATGATGTATATTCTCAATTTCCAGAATTCCCCTCACAAAATGTGAAGTAGCTGAAAATACCATTTTGTGAGTCATCACTCTGGATTCTAATCCTTTTAATAATGATAAACATTTCACCCACTGAATGTGTTCATTAAGTAAAGTACTACTGAGCATAAATAAAACAGCAGAATCTAATATACAACTGATGAAACTGTCATTACAACCGTGGCAAACACTTCTCAGAGCCATAATCTACATCTCAATGGACAAAAATATTGAAGAAACAGAAAAAGCAAAATGTGAACAGAACAATTTTCATATTCACTTTGCACAACAAGTTCAGGTGCCCCAGGCTCCAGTGCAAGTCACTGCTGCTCATTTGTAACTGTAAGAATGGGAGAAGGCAAGCTGAAGTCAAGGTCCCAGAGCCTCGATCCCTTGAACAGCTTGCGTGGAATATAAAATATACTATGTTGTTCTCATGTCAACATCCACAGGTATTTCTGCTTACTCCTGCATAGTCTGCATTCTGCTTGCATATGAAATCTCCCTCTGAGCCAAGCATAAAACTACAAGAGGGCAGGTCAGGGAAAGTTCTCTCACCTGGAAAGTTCCTGCATGGTCTTCCTCTTTGTCACCTTCTTTTCCTTCCTTCAGGGCGATCAGTGTGAACCCTCGAAAGTAAGCAGGAGTGGCAGCAGAAAGTGTCACTAAGATACAATGAACAGAGAAATAAGGAAAACATAATATTAATTGTGAAATCAGCCACTTGCATATCACTTCCCAGCTTGCGAAGTGTGGTGTTTTCAGTTGGTATTAACTAAAGCCAGGGAACTGACAACAGGGAGCAAAGCCAACCAGAATACAGGATATTCAGTCCAAGTTTCCACCTAAACTGAAAAGCACTGGCATGATGTGAAATACCTCCACTTTTTTCTTTTACTCACATTTCTTTTTTTAAAGAAGATTGAAAATCTGCTCAGATCTACAGAGGGCTATTTTGTTGTTGCTTTGGGGGTGGGGATACATGTGTTAGGGGGTTTTCTTCTTAGGCTTTTTTGTGAGGGTTTTTGGTTGGTTGGTTTGGTTTTAAATGTGAGGGAGCATTTCCTGAATATTTGAATTCAGCTTTTGCCCTGCTCTGAGCATAGACAAGGATCCAGGCATTTTAGTCACAGCAAGACTCTCTAACTGTAATGGGAGATGACCACATTGCCTGTTGCAGCTCAGCTACACTCAACACAGCACTCCAGCTGGTGGCAACGGTGGATCTTGAACTCTTGACTACTCAGATTTTAGTATGCTCAGCATCAGGATTAAATCCCTCATTTTCTGCTAGTGCAAGATACCCTTGCATAAGTTTTCTGTTTGCCATCACCAGCACCTGAGCACCACCCAGCAACACCTGAGTTACATCAGCTGAGGCTCATCTGAACATTTTCAGAGAGACATAAGGGGGCAGAGCTTTGAGGCAGGACTTCTGAAATTGCCAAACCCTTTTCAACAACTTATGACAATTCCTTCCTGAAACAGGGGTAAGTTTTATGGAAAAATTCTTTTTTAATTAAAGGAAAAGAAACAGAAAATTCAACTACAAATACTTTTAAGTAGCTTTTACTTTAAGCATATTGCAGACAACATTGCTTGTGGTACATTGTTCTCACACTCCCCAGCCCTGACTGGCACAATAAAAACTGAAGACCACACACAGTTTCCACAAGCAAACTGCAACTACCAGTGCTGCTCCAAAGAAGAGTATCCAGAAGAGACTCCCTCTCACACAAATAGGCCATGAGGGATTAAATCACATTGCTTAAAAATTACAGATTGCCCTCAAAAGATAAGGATTTCACAACATGCCCAGAATTCATTTGGAACATACGGAAAAGCTCTTTGATGTAGAAATTCAGTAGTGGAAAAATACCAAACAGGCTATTTGACAATTTCTAGCATTATGCAGCTTTTTTTGGGTCTAAAAATCACAGTGTCTGTACAAATACAGAACTTCTCTGGCTATATGTGGAAAAAAGGGTTAGAGATACTTGTTTCAGTTGGTAACCTTTTGAGTGCCACACTCAGACCTGTACATCTGCAAACACCATACAAATCTACAGCAGTGACTGGCATAAGAGCAAGTCCCCAGCTCTCAAGGTGTTCAACATGGTTTTCATTCCATGGAACCTCATGATGAGGTTAAATGTCATAATTTTGAGGGAGAAAGAAAATTTCACATTTTATATACAGAAACTGAGTAGTAGCCTACCACCATTAAAATTCCTGCTTACTTTGCTAAGTATTGCTCCAAATCATTCGTTCATTAGCTGTCAAAAAATTAGTAGGATTAGTCCAATTTTGAAAACTTCTGCAGCTCTACCTAAATGCAAACCCACAGCAGCCTCTCAGTTGCAGCAATTGAGAACAGCAGACCACTGAACTCAACAAGGACAAACATATTACTCTTGCTTGAACACTAATTCTTAGAAATTAACTGCCATAAAGGTCTGGTACATGCAACAGATTTTTCCATATCATTTGCATTTCAAAACTCTGAATCACTATGAGTAAGGAGTTACACTAGAAATACTTAAATACATATGCAAGCAAACAGAGAATCCAGCTGTGAACTGACTTAACTGTTTCCATCATTTTCCTCACAAATTTACAGATCAAACCAAACAGTTTTCAAAATTCTTAAATTCTAAACAAACATTCATCTCTAAAATAGAGTAGATCTGAAATGCTGCAGAAGCATGAGGAAAACAAAAATTAAAAAAAATAAACCAAAACAGGAAGGTAATTCCAAAGCTTGACTCATGGTTTTTGGATGCCTGGGGTTAGCAATGTTCATGCTGTGGTTGCAGTCATTTAAACCCAGAATAAATCCATGCTTCCTCCACCAAGAGTGATCCCACCCTCCCCTAGCCTGCACTGCTCACACAGCAGCCACATCCAGGCAGCTGTGCTCTCAGCTGGACTAGGGAACACATCCAGCTGGAAAGTAAAACAAACCAACCCCAACTGGAGAGTTCAGCTGGGTCCAGTCCCCGAGTGGCCACTCTGCACAGCCCCAGGAGAGCTTCCACCAGTGCTGGGGACACACACATACAAGTGAGGGGCCAGGAGGCCAAAACCCATAGAAGCAGAGTGGACACATGGGATTTTAGTGTTTTTGCAACCTCAGCTCAAGGATACCAAGAGGGATGTGTGCTTTGGTCACCCCTGAGTTAGGCCAGAACACAGGTTAACACCTGAGCTGCAAAGGTTTCTCTCAGTTGGCTGAGCCATCAGTGTGCTGAGGTAACATCACAGCACAAGGGTTTATTCCAAGCACTCCTGAAATGTAGAGCCTTGTTCTAGCGATGGTTCTGTAGTCCCTGGCTCTGGCCTGAGTGTTCCAGCACAGCAGAGGCTCACACTGCATGGGCAGCAGTGGGAAGCTGTCAGACCACATCTGGTTTTCACAAGAGAGTGGCTCTATGTTGCATACGAGCTGAGAGTTCTCCTTCTTGGGCTAAACTCTGCCATTTTAAACAACTGCTGAGCATTGCTCACACACCAGTTAATGTTCACTGAATAATATGAACTTCCTGTAAAGATCAGTTAAGCTCAGTGCACCCTCAAAGTTAAGGATTGTACTTTAAAAGGAAGATTACATTTCAGCAGTTGCTGTTGTCTGTTTCCATCCCCTCCAGCAAGTACCTGATTACCTTACAACTTGTACTTTGGCACACACCTTCAACCTGCTCCACCTCCCCAGTGTCCCAAGCTAAAGGTGGGGTGATCAAAGCATTGTTCCTTTCATTTCAGGCAGGAAATCTGACTTTGCACATCCTACACTATTGCACATGTACCAACAAATACACTTTCAATATTTACTTTTATCTGTATTTTGTGAAACATAAGAATGGCTAAAGTAGTTACATCATGAGTGCTTGTTTGAAAAGTATAGAAAAGTGTTTGACATTGAATGGAAGAAAGAAATGGAAAGAAAAAGACTCAATATTCCTTACAAGTCCCCAAATCAAAGCAATGAAGTGTGTCACATTAAATAAGGCTTTCCTCGAAAACTGAGAAAGTGAACTGACCTGCAAGTGGAAATTCCATTAAAAACAGAAACAGCAGCCACATAGATGGTATATCTAAGGATTATAACTACTCAAATCTTCCTTTCTTTCTTCAAAATAACAACTTCATGATACTATGGTGGAAAGTATGTCCACTGCATATTAACACATGAAATGGAGATGTATTTTAACAGGATTAAACTTGCCTCGCTTTTTCATGGAAACCTCATTCAACCATTAGACTAACTCTACAATCAATAAAGCTAGGGGTGAATATTTACAAGGATCATTTCTCTGTAACACTACCTAAACTCAAGGCTCATTCATCCCTTTGAATGCAATGGCAACTTTGACCTTCAGTGGAAGCAAAAGCATCTACATTAGAGTTAACCAGCAGGTAGGAGCGGACCTCAACCCCAAGACGGTGAGCACACAAACCTGGTACTACAGGAGGAGCTGCCCAGCACAACGCATTTGGCTGCCTGCTTCTCAAGGGACACACATCATCACAGCCTGAGACCCCAGGAAGATAAGGCCATTCACAGGCTACAGCATCACAAGTCCCAATAAGGTGTCAGACATCAGTCATGCCACTTTCCCGGTGGGACACCACAAAGCCCATAGCCATTGTTGCTTTGTTAGACCTGAGGGAGGATGGATCCTCAGCCCTGCTGCACTCTCAGTTTTAGTTGTCCGAGCCAGAAGGTGCCCTTATTTCCTGCTGCCAGAGGAGGTGCATACCCACTCAGATGGGTTATTCAGTGCTCAGGGCCACTGTTCTCTATCCCAGCTTCAAAGGGGGAAAACCAAAGCTTCACAGAGCCATACACAGAGATCCACCCAGGATTTCCCCTTAGGGCAAATATACTCATCTAAAGATAACTGCAGAAGAGCCATAAAAACTTCCCCAAAGACAATGGCAGCTGTGAACTCAGGTGTGATTACCACAAGGCAAGAGTGCTGAGATATTTCCTCCAGTCACTGCAGCTTGAGGATCTTGTGCGAGAGTCACACCAACCCATGAGCATGACAGTCAGGAAGATAAATGGATAATCCTATACTATCACTCTGGAGAGTACAGCATTTGCATATATAGTTAACTCCTGTGTTATCTACCTTGAAAATACTGGTTTATTCCAAGAGCCCAGGAGGGAATGCGCCAAGGATCCAGATTGTGTTAAATCAAGCAGGGGCCATGGAAACAGGCATATTTGGCTGCAATGCAAAGCAGGTTGTGCAAGCCTTTTGCCAGGTTGCATATATAGTAATTTGCTGAACATTAAAAAAAGAAAAAAGGAAAAACTCTACAGACCTGTCATAATATCTCTTTTTAATCATTAGTTGGATTTTCTACCTTTGGTAAGAAACAGTAATAAAGTTCCAGTTGTACTGCAGAAATTCCTCTGAAAATGAGCTCTTAAAACTTTCTGCATGCTGTTAGTTTGAAATACTGCCCTAGATAATGCATATGTTTCAGTAACATTTACTTATGTTCTTTCAAACATTCAGGAAGTGCCCTTAAAGCACTACCCACATAGGCTAATGTACCACCTGAATACTTTAGGTCTGCAGTACCAAAAATAGAGGCACATATTTTATTCTACATTTTAACTTTTTTCTATTAGCTATAATTTTCTCACTTCCAAGAAGGTATAATAACCTAATGTGATTTTATTAATTGAGTTTCTAATGCCAAGACCTAATATCTCCCAAAAATTAGTTCTGCTAATTTCGTCTGAGAGTTTCTTTCTTCCTACATTTCCATGCAATAAAAACTTCTTTGGTAGATGATGGAAAATACCCAGTAATGGTTTTACAGAAGTGAATTCCAAAACTTTTAAAGAACATTTGCATTTGTCACTATCAAAGAACTTGACACATCTTTATCGTATTTAGTAGATGTATCAAACTGACATGCAACATGAAATCTTTCAGACTCAAGGTACTAATTGTAATGTCTGGGGCAGTAACCAATTTGTGGGAAATGTGCATTTCCTCACACTACATTAAAATTAAACAATTTTTGAGGAAAAAAATCAAGTAAAAATAATACATAGTGACAGACTGGTGTTCAAAACAGGTAAATCAATACTGAGAATGTATTTTTCAACTTCTGAGAAAACAGAATGATCATGTTATGTGCACACTTTTTTCTCCATGTCTATACTAAGATTCCCATGTTCATGCAATTAGAAAACATTGCTCTTTATCCTGAATCTGAGAGAGGTCAGAAGAAGCACTTGGAAGAACCTCCCAAAATTTTTTCCAAAGTGATGCCTACAAAGTATGTTAGTTACAGAACCTAAAAATGTCCAAATTATTTTCAAAGTGCTTTTAAAACACAAGAGTAACAGTACCTTTCAAGAAGTTTTATTTCCAAAGGCATTATATAGCGAGGCAGGAAAAGTGACCAAAACCTGCCTTTGTCTATAAATTAGAAAAATACACTGAAATGTGCTCTGGATTTCAAAAATTGTATGCGACATGCTCAGGGAAGAACGAATGCCTCTATCTCTTATTTACAGTGGCCATTAGCACTGTCTCTGCCTCTTTCCTGTTTGAACCATCTGTTCACTTACCCAGAAAAAAAAGGGGGGGGATAAATGGAAGTGGAAAATGTGGGAAGTTGGCAGCGTGCTGCATCACTGTTTGCCCATATGCTAACTCATTATATTAACATTCATATTTCAGGGCAAGAACAATTACCTCCCAGCTTCCCGTCCTCCCTGCCCAATGCTAAAGCTTCTCCTACGGACAGCGTCGTATTTGAAGGGATAGGAAGAAATCCCCTATTAGTAGGTAAATGGGGGAAGAGCGCCGTTTGTATCACAGCAACTTGTGATCTTGTGCTAGCGCCGAGCCGGTAGAGAGGATTCATAAAGGAAAGGAAATTCCTCGTAATGAGGAATGTTTGGGAGTAAAGTGATACACTGAAATCCAACTCCCTCTCACTTGTCATGAAAGCATCCCCAATAAAGTAATGCGTGGGAGTATATTACCCTGTCTTAACCCACACAGTCACACACACGCCAAGAGGCATCCAGAGATGACAGGCAGAGACATGTTATAGTTTCAGAGCCACTTATCCTGCCCATTACCGTCGGTATGGGATGCAGAGGATGTCCAACTTACCCCGGTAACTGTTTCCAGGCTTGTAAAATTCCGGATCGCCCTCCACCCTGAGGCTGAATTCATTGTACCCTTCCCTCCTGGTGCCTTGGGCTCGCAGGATCCGACTGCAATATCCCTCGGATTTCGCGGCTTTCTCCAAGGTCTCGTCAGAAAAACCCTTCGCCACCAAGGGGAAAGTCAGCGCCAGGAGCCGCAGGGCCAGCGGCTGCAGATGCGCTCCCATCCTCGGCGCTCCCTGCAACTTTTTCTCGCCGGGGCGGCGGTGCCCGGGAGCGGGGCGGCGAGGGCAGGCGGGCCGGGGGCCCTCGGGGTCTCTCCGGCCTCGGCTGTCACAAAGTCCCAGACTGGGTTAGGTAGGAGAGACCCCAAAGCCCCCCCAGTGCCACCCCTGCCATGGCAGGGACACCTCCCACCAGCCCAGGCTGCTCCAAGC
>JAOXXN010000065.1:3216360-3238365 GCA_026770055.1 Myrmophylax atrothorax | reverse complement strand
CCTTTTCTCTTGGCTGGTTGGGGGGGAGAGGAACACTTTTTCTCTGTTCTTGGGCAGTTGGCATTTTGCCAGCTCAAACCAAGACACTTTCACAATCCATGATGCTCAAAAGAGTAAGCAAATGTTTTCCATCTAAATTATGAACTGTATTTACTGGAAGATCATGGTCTTTTCACAGTATCTTTTCACAAGATGCACCCAACAAGAAGATAGGGTCAAGGTACTACCAATAATAGCTTTTATCCGCTCCTCTATTAGCAATATGGTACCCAGATAGCAGGGTTACATCAGCCCAGAAGTTACCAATCTAGGCTGGGGAAAAAGCTTTCCCTTCACTTACAAATTCAAGATGTTTAAAGGTGAGAAAATGGGAAAATATGTTTTGATGTGAGTGATATGATGCAAAATGCAGCTGCACAGCACTATTATCAAGATAAAGCATTTGATGAAAAACTTTTTCACAGAAAAGATCTCCCCTACTATGTCATCTTATCCTAGACTCAAATTTCAAGGAAAATGTTGGTTTTAAAGTGGGAGGAATGAAGAAGCTTCATTTTAATTACATCTAGGCAACACCACACACTTCCACAAAGGCACAAATCTTGACTGATGTGCAAATAGAAAGCAGCAACATGTGAACCTTGTGATTTTCACAGTAATTGCTAAAGACATTTTGTAGTGTAGAACTTCAAAAGAATTGAGAAATCCTTTGTGAACCATCAATAATTACAACGTGGCTTGTCATAACCGTGATCTATGGGATACAGTCTTAAATTTGAGGAGAGATCACATAAAGTATCCCCTGCTGATTGGTATTTTCATGATTTGTGAGTGTGGCTCAGCCCTCACAGTCTGGCAGTAATGAGACAGTTCAAGCTGCTTGCAAAATAAAGGCAATTGAAAAGGCACTGCCATGTCTACTATATGACAGCTTGAAAGTGACACTAGTAAAAGTGACCCTGGTTTTCCCCAAGGGCTGAATTCCAGCATGGGCAGAACTATCTACCTGATTGTTGCTATTGTTACTACATTCTTTTGTTCACCTTGCATCAACTACTTACCTCATTTACCTATAAATACAGTGAGGGAACAAACAAGTATGTGACTTGGCACACAAATGTTTATTTATTGGATAGACTTCCATGCCAAAAGAGAAGTCTGACATCTCAGCTATCATAATCCAGCACAGCACACCCAGACAGCCCTACCACAGTGTCTAGTACTGCAGCTATTATAACCCAATATATCACACCCAGACAGAACACTGCTCATCTAAATAGAGTCAAATGAAACTGCTTCTTTTCTCAGGTTACTGCTGCATGCAGAGAACAGCAGAGATGCAGCCAGTACCAATGCAAGAACCTTTGCAATCTTAAATATAGTCTCAAGGAAAAGGTTTTTCAGAAGCTTTGAAGCTCTGGGTGGGACCTCCAGCAACATAGCACTGTGGAGCTCAGGAAGAGCAGAAAGCCAGAAGCTGAAAGACATTGCCTTCTTGCCTGACTTCACCACAGTTTTCCAACAGGCAACCCATGGTTCCATCACCTTCTAAACTTCTGAATGTATGATGCCCTTATATTCTGTTTATGTACTTCCATGCAAACAATATGTGTGGGTGCATGTTTAAATAAACACACACACAATACCTACAAGTGTTGCATTGTTTGTAAATGATGACATTTCTACTCTTCCCTTTGTAGAGTTAAGTCTTCCCACACACCTTGTATGTTTTAATATCCACCTCATCAAAGAGCACTTGTACCACACCAGTTTTTCTTTGGTTACTGATTCACCAGACACACCTTGCCTTCCTTTTCTATGAAATGCTCAGACCCTTGGTACTCCTCAAGCCTAGTATTCAGGAACACTTCATTTATGGTGAAAGGCTAAGATTTAAGAGGAGATTCAGGGAAAATTAGCCTGTTGTTACAGTCTTGGGGAAAGAAAAGATCACCCAAATGCCAGATCTGACCTGACCTTTAAGTGTATTGCTCCAATAATGTTTTTCAATAACTACGCTTCCCACTCTTTCCCTTGATGGACAAGGAATATGAATCAATTACCACAGCAAGTCAGTTATGAGCTGGCCACAGCTTTCCTTTCAAACTCTACTGAGAGAAAACAATTGAACTTCAATATTCAGCATAGAAGTATTGCTCCTCATAAAGCATCCACTTACTTGCAGCAATGTTTCAGCAAAAAAAAGGAAGGACAAAAGTTGATGTATCCAAATTGCACCTGTTAGAAAGTGAACAAGCAGATTCTAGCACAGAAAATTCTATTTTTCATGTTT
The DNA here is from genome assembly GCA_026770055.1 of Myrmophylax atrothorax. Classification (NCBI taxonomy): domain Eukaryota; kingdom Metazoa; phylum Chordata; class Aves; order Passeriformes; family Thamnophilidae; genus Myrmophylax; species Myrmophylax atrothorax. The sequence goes on along the minus strand of JAOXXN010000065.1, from coordinate 3,236,072 downwards.
GTGCAGTTGTTTTTTATCTGCTAAGAATAAAGAAATGCAGCTACAAATATAACATGAGATTTTCTCCCTTCTAACCTTTGCATTTAAAAATCCCATTAGGTTTTGAAAAATCAGCACAAACTGTAAAGACCTGAATGGATTACAGGGTTTAAATACAAATATGTAGAAAAAATCATGGAAAGATCCTTGAACTTGAGTACATAGGTAGGATTCAGCTGTATGACAATTATGTATTAGAAATAATTGGCTAAAGGACAAAAAAAAAATAGATGCTTTATCAGGAGAAATACAGGCTGGAAACACATCTCGACAAGTGGCCAACAAGAAGCTCCTTTGCCATTTCTTTCAGAGTTGGCTTGAAAATCTGTACCTTAGCTGGGGTATCGACCTCCCCTTAGAAAAGCAGGCAGGAACGGATATTCCTGCTCAAGGCTCTGTGGTTGCTTCCTGCAAGTCACTCATCTGTCTCTCTTACAGGAGGGCACAAAATTATATACCTTCCATCACTTGTATGCAGTTCAGTCAATGAAAACACTGTTCAAGTGGATTCTTGCTGCCTGCCTTGAGCTCAGAAATCCTGAGCCATGGGGCCTGCCTGCTGCTTGAACAAATCCCTTGTTTGCTGGCACTGGGATTCCCACTGGTAATGCAACAAAAATGGTATTCTAGGGCAGAAAGCCCAGGAACCAGCAGGACTTTTCTCAGGAGAAAGAACACAACAGCAAAATAGTACCTAGTGAATGGCATGTGTAAGTACATTGCCTGCTTTGGCCTCAGCTGGGACTGCTGACATGCAGATGTGCACAGTCTTCCCTCTTTTTCACACAGACAAGCTGAAAGGTGCAAAGGCTGCAATGCCCACCTGGCTCTTGTGAATTGTGTGTGTATATCTCTGTGCTGCCACAGCATTCATTGGTGCTTGCTGTAAAGGAAAGTAACCTCTTCATTCTTCTGTTTCCCATATTTACAATGGCAATAATATTAACTATTAAGAACTGATGGTGATAAAGGCAATAAAGGCTATGACATGGTCAGAAATTACACTGCTGTGGTCTTATATGATTTTTCACATAATAAACTTCTATTTGATTTGCAAATATTTCTTATATGCTCTCTATTTCTACAATGATTTTTTTAAGAAGTCACTACAACAAAATTCCATTTTATCAGAATGAGTCTTTGCTTAGACAAGTGTCTCCATTTTCCAGTCCTGATCACAATCCATTTCTGCAACAGTCAGATCTTATGGCATGTATGAAAAATATCATGGTCTTTATTGATACCCTAAAGCATGTTTCATCAGTTAGTTCTGAACTGTTGCTTTTGTCTCTGTAAGAAAATAAACTCTTCTTGGACCTTTGTTGTCATCCCATAACAACTAAACAGGATTGATTTCACGCAATATAAATGACAGGCAACATTCAGAAGCAACAGACCTGAACACTGTGTGAAACCAATGAAGAAAAGTAAAGAAGGTCTGCACAGCTGAATAACATGAAAAGCAGCCTCATCTCTAACAGCCTTTTGATCTGAATTTAACCTAAAATTGCACCTTCTTTCTCATGCCTTAGTAAAATAGCTTTCACAGAACTACCAGGTTTCTGTGGGATCAAATAATCTTAAATCTATTCATTTAGATGCCGGGACAGTTCCAGCAGAGAAGCAGCGTGTAAAATGCTGACAGCTACAGGTGTATAGCAAGTGGAGCTGCTTCTCAAAGACTTCTGGAAACTTCACCCATAAAGATTTAGTGTTTGGTACACCACTTTGAATTAGAGTTGAAAAATATTACACTGATAAACACAGGTTTTCTGCAGTTAATCTTGGAGTCTATACAACATGTGAGGCTTAGTTCACTCTCATCTGCCTTCTTCACTGCACTTGAGGTTTAATCTGTCCTTACACAAGTTCCAGGGTAATATAAAATCATAAGCTAATGTAAATTTACTGTAGAATTAAAGGCATATAGATAAGATCTGCATTTCTAAATCTGCATTCTTGTTCCCCTGGTCCTCTCTGGGACATATAAAAAAATCATAAAAAGTGAAAAAGGAACCAAAATATAAGCCACAACTTTGAACCATAAGACAGAAAAAAATGACAAGTTTGTTAAAGTTGGCAGTCAGGTAATTTTGAAGTGACCCTGTATAGGAGTCCTGTTTAAAGTTCAAGATATGGGGAGATAAGAAGGCAACTGTATACACTCAGAAGCAACAGCAGGTACAGGTAGTGGTTATAATAAAGACCTGCCTGCACATTAGATGAGAAGTTCTGAAGTGACAGAACTGGGTTGCAGCATTTCCAGTAAACAATTTTAGCAAGACTATCATCATCATCATTGTCATCAGCAGCAGCATCATCATGGCTGGGCTTCACAAACGCAGATTTGGGCAGGGCTCTCCCCACGTGCCCTTCCAGCCTGCGCAGTGGATGTTTTAGGTGAGGCACAGCCTGTGCAGAACTGGCCCCACCCTTTGACTCCTCAGGTTCATCTGGCACGGCTGAACGAGCTTGGACAGTGATAGTGAAGTCCTCGGGACTGGGACCTACAGCCCCCGGTATTGCCAGGAGGGCTCCCATCCAAACACTGACTGGGGCTGACCCTGCTTGGCCTCCGAGATCTTAATTAGCTGCAGAAATACCTCTGAGGCTCTGAAACTTCAGATTCTGCCTATCATCCTTACACTTGTTTGTGTAATATACTGCAGCCGTTTCCTGTCCCTCCAGCCAGCACTAACCCAGAAGCGACACACGCCAGTAACAGGCAGCTCGGCAACTCCTCACCATCAACTGGATTGGCAGGGAGCTGGCAAGGACCAGCTCTTAAATCTGTATCAAATCAAGATACAATGAAAAGGAAGGACTATTAAATAGTAATACTCCCAACCAAGCTGTCACTGCTGTTATTTCGCTGGCTAATTAGCGGGGAGCTCTGGCAGCGGCACCGCCCGCAGCCCGCGGTGTGTCCCGTGTGGCTGCCGGGCAGTGACGCTCCTCAGGCAGCAGATGGCGCTGCTCGTTTCCAGCGCTCTCCAGCGGGGCGGGATCGGGGACGCGGCCCCGCATTCCACAGGCCGGGAGAGACGGCACTGCTGCCTTCCTGCCCCGCATTCCACAGGCCGGGAGAGATGGGACTGCTGCCTTCCTGCCCCGCCAAAAGGAAAGACAAGCTGCCTCCCTACATCAGCACGGCTCAGATAAACTTGTTTATAACGTCTATTTATTACGGAATAAAAAGAGAAGGTAGGAGAGACACTCTCAGGCTGGTTTTCCACCTTTGGAAATACAAGATTTTAATACTTAATAGATGCCATGGTGTTTCCAATTCTCACGCTGCTTGGCACATACAAAAAAGCAAGTTCACTAATTGTGGAGAGGGAAGTCACTCCTCCGCTGCTATGCATGGTTTGTAGCCCTAAAAACCTTCTACCACCAGTCCTTGGAGTACATCAATTTAACAATCAGAGAGAGATGAAGGTGAAATTGCTGCAGAAAACTGCTTTCTCCCTGAACCAAACCAGAATGTCACTTGATCATCAGTGGGCAGGATCATGCTGAAGGCACGTTTTGCATGACTGGTAAAACCAGAGGCCCCGAACTGCTGCTGATACTGCCCCAAACCACTGCAGGTCATCAGCTTCCTGACTATTCCTATTCCATCCCACTTCCAAATAACAGCCCGTTCTTTTTCACCCTCAACAGTATTTCTGTTCCTCTATGTTGCCAAGAAATTCCTGGGTTTCACCTCCAAAAGACACCTAGACTTAAAAAAAAATAATAAAAAAATTAGGTAGTATGAGTAAGCTTAATAAATACATTTAAGCATACAAACATTTACAAAAGAACATACCACGATCAAGCCCTTATTGGGATGCAGTAGCAGTCAGTTACTTAAACCATTTATAGGACTTTATAGATTCCAGCAAATCCAAGTATATCCTCATGCACTATCCAAGTCCATGCCACTTGCTTAACTTGCCTTTTAGAAGAAGACTAATGACTAAAGTAAGGATGAATGCCCTTGAAACCCCACAGCACACTCTTGGTTCTTTGGATCCATTAACACATCAGGTCTGCAGACAAACAGATCACAAGAGTGACCTGGTGTGGAAAATCTTTCAGGTTCTGCCATTAGGTGTTGGGAAAGGCCTGCTGGCCTCAAGGCACACAGGAAGGAACACAAGGCTCACTAGACAGTGTCATGGTCCTTACAGTTTTTTGGTTCATGGGTCAATCTAGTCTGGATGTCATGTAAACAGCATACACCACTTCAGATTCTTTCCAAATTTCCAATACAAAAGGTCTTGTCTCTTGCCAAGAACAGGACCTGAGAGATTTCTTGGTCTCTCAGATTGAAAGAGAAGAAAAATCTCAAGGTAAGTCTCTCACTTTTGTTTTGATCCTGACAGCTATAGCTGGAATTTCAAAGTAGAAGCATAACAAAAAATAAAAAGCACTAAGAAATTATCTACAACCTCTAAAATTAGTGTATTCCCTATATCTGCTTAGGAAATGAGTTGATTTGAGCTGATTTGATTCTCTTTTTGTCCATATAGGTTCATCCAGATAATTTACTCTGAGCAATACATGCTTTCTGTGACACAGAAGACAAGTTTTATGATTTTTTTAATCAGCTTTAAAGGGATAAAGCTTTATTCACACAGCCTTATTACATTAACAATGATAGTAAAAGCCAACCCCAATTATAGTCACTTGGTCATAAAAAAAAATTAAAAAATTCAATTGACCAATATAGTTTTAGCTTGCACTAAAATGTAAGTAGTAGAGCCCCACCTTTGTTTTACTTGATATATTCTGTTAAAATGAAATACAACTCTAGACAGTACATTTAACAACTCTTGAGAAAATTCTACGTAATAATCTGGTCTTTAAACACAAAGAGCAAAAGTTATGCAGGCTAGAAAAGGAAATTTCAAAAGAAAGGTGACTGCAGAATTATATTCTAAGAACACCCTGCCAAACAGCACAAGTGAAAAAACATAGTTTTCCTTTCTGAAAAATCAAATCAATCTACCAAAAAACCTTTCAGATTTTAAAATATATATTCTTCACAAAGTAATGTTTGCCTGGAAGAAAGATAGCTAGTAAAAAGACTGGACAGTAAGTATTATCATTTCCCTACAAGTTATCTTCAGCCATTTGAAAGGTGGCCCTCCAAGGGAAACAATGCACTTTCCAGTCTTTGCTTGTGTGCAAGATGCAGAATTAAGCTCTTCTAGAAAGGACAGAAAAAGCTCCACTTGTAGAACTGGGGGGAAGCCTCTGACTATTTTTCTATTCCACCAGTTAAGAACTGGAAAAGCAGTGCTCCTGAAAGGTAACTGCCCATTTTTGATAACATTTTGACACCCTTTCCCCTGAAGTTTCCATTCAAGGCTGCTCCACAAAAGCTCCTACACACCCTTGTTACCATAACACTCCAGTGACACAGCCCTTTCCAAAGCGATCCCTTCCCTGCTGGAGCAAGGGGGATCTGCCCCCCACCTTTCCCCACCAAGTACACTCCAGCTCCACTTACCAGCTCATTGCTCTCTTCAAATATCAGCACAGATCTACTGGAAGTACCAGAAGGCAAAAGTCTAAATGCTCATAAGGAAAAAAATTCCAACATATCTGTGTAGACCCATAGCCTTCAAACCCTCAGGTACTACAACTTTTTCCTAGACTATTTCAAAATCCTGAAGTCATACTTACTGAGTTTCAAGCCTTGAATGACCTGTGCTCCCCATCACTTTATTTATCTGCCCATTCTGAACTGCAGGTGTGTTCTAAGGGTACGTCCTGCATTGCCCCCAGATAACACAGCAAACAGTTCAGACATCATAACACTGAGAACCGTGCTAGGAATCTTTTTAGGGATTCCTATGCTATTACCCAAATGTACACCACGGATGTGGCTTGAACACAGGTAGTGACAGCTCAGTGGGGTTGAATTATTCTTGAAAGACTTTTCTTCTTTTCAGCCCTGCACCTTTAAAAATGCCTTCTGATTTTCCTAATTCTTCAGGCAAACATGACAGTGGCTTGATAAAAGCCTCAAAAGGCTGGGAAACTGTTCATGAGCTGAAGCAACTAATAATAGAGTTCATAAGATCTGCTGACATTTGCTTATAAATAATCATAGCCTTCCCTCAGGGAATTCTCATGTACCTTTTGAGAGAGACTGTTGCTAGCAGTAAATTAGATAATGCAGAGAGAGTATTACAGAGCAAAACCAACACAGTTCTTCTCTTTCCTTTTGAATTTTTATGTGTCTTTTCAGATCAGAATTACATTTCACGTGACTTTTCTTAAGCACTTGAGCTCAAACAACTGTTATTAAACTATTCAAAAGGAAAAAAAAATATATTAGTTTGACAAAAACTTCCATTTAAGAAGAAACACCCATTTTTGCCTGTCTTTGCTCTTTGTACTCATCTAAATAGAAAAGGCTTTAAAACTTCACTGCTGGTCAACACACCTTTGCAGCCAATACCAGAACATTACTCAATTTACAAGGTCAGTGGTACTTTTATGCTAAAACTGCTCTGTTGACCAACCTGCCATGAGATTTCAGGCATATTTTGCTCGTGTTACCTTAGTCCTGCAGTCTTACCTTTCATAACCACTACGCACATGATGCCCCAAATTCTTGTATTTCTCTGCAATTTAGCTAATTTTTATACAAAAAGAATTACCAGCAAAGATTAATAGAGAACCAAACCAACAACAGAATGATAAATAAACCAACTCTAAATTAAACCCTACCACAATTAGAGCATAAGGAGTCTCATTGTTTCACCATAAAATTAGAAAATTTAACGAATACTAAACCCACTATATTGTTTAAGAGAGATAAATATCATGTTTCCACACATGTATTCCATAGAGGTGGAGGACCTACATATTTTTTACCTGTAAATAAAGCTAAAATCAGTTTTCATCCTGCTAAGATTATTTGATACTAAAAAATAATCTTTAGCAAACTTGCTCAAAATCAAATTATCTGTAACCAAGCTATAATTCACATGTGTTCTAAAGCAAAATTCTGTTTACACATATACTGCAGCAAACATATCTTGCATTAATTACTCCAAATTAATACATGCTTCAAAAGTAATGGGTTTTCCCCCACTCCCTATTTCAGCATCAAACTCTGAAAACTGCATAAAATAAAATATCAGTCTTCTAGTGGCCTGAAATTTACTTTTCATTGAAAGATTCTGTCTTGGTTTTACTCCATACAAACCAGCATGTCTGTTTATGAAATCTCCAGTCTCAAGAGAGAAAGCCACAATAATAATAATAATGCAATAACTTAACAAGGCCAGTAACTATCATCTTCACCTCACAACACTACATAAAATACCATAACTGGAAGTAATAAGTTTGTTTATTTTTTAAATTTTTCCAAGCTTATCAAACAAAAACCCTTAAGCAAATGGCACACACACACAAAAACAAACAAACCTCAGTAAATCCAAGATTTTACATTTGTTTATAACTGCTAGAAATCCCATAACACAACATTACACCAGAGGCACCACAGACAAAAGACCAAAAAATCCCTGGAAACTTAAGTTTAGAAGTCTCAAAGACTTATATTTCCTGATTAACTAGAGGAGTCTTAGAACCCTTGGAAACTGTAGAAACATTTCTACAGAGCTCACCCAGCCTAACAGCTGTAAAAGAAGAAAAACAAAGCTTGGTGAAATATTTGACTCACATAATGTATTTTGGGTTTGGTAAATTCATAACAGAGCTGAAGGTGCATTCTGCATACCAATCTTGAATTAGAAGAAAATTTCATCATCACTATCAGGTAATTTCTATCCTAAAAAACCAAACAACTCAAGTTTTTCATCACTGTGAAGAATGGAAATGTTCTGCTAAGATTCAAATCTTCCACTGATTTTTGGGGTTTTCTTACAAGTTTTAATATAATTAGTTTTCCAAAGCACCTGGGGGACACACATTCAGATTAATTTAGCACTTCCTTTTGAAGTGCTTTCAACTGATACCAAGACACTGATACCAATCCACCTCTACCTACATTGTTAAGAAGCAGAATATATATGGGACAATATCATCAAAGAATTTTTGGGTGAGTTTTTTTAGTTTTGTTGTGGTTTGGGTTTTTTGGAGGGGCGAGGTGTGTGTGTTATTGTTTTATAGGTTTGGGGGTTGTTCTTTTTTATTATTATTATGAAAATACTTTTGCTTTTGTTCTCTAGTTGAATCATTACCAATACTCACAATTCAGATCTTGGAATGAACCAAGTCAGTGGCAAGACTCCCAGTGGTTTTAATGGGATCAGGATTTGGTGCTATAAACCAACCGGCTGCTCTCCCCCTCAACCCTGGGAGGCCCATAATGTCATCTATTGTGTGGCATTTAAACTATGGGTGGTATAATGCCTGCTCTCTCTGTCATTTCACTCCAAATTGGAGCTTAACATCATACTGTAACACAATTCACATGCAGTAAAGTTGCCTGGGAAGGAGCTGCAAGATGAAGTAATTAAAATTACAGCAGGATTTGCCTTCTTAACACTGAATAAGCAATTCTGTAAGTGTACAAAAAGCAACATTGAACACATTGACTTAAAAAAAAGGTTAGGTTTCTGCCTAGTGCTGATTTAATTTTAAGAATGAGAGAAACAAGTTTGCTTCCACTTGCCTGTTTTTTGAGGAACTTTCCCATACAAGTTACACCAACATTTAGCTAAAAACATTTCTATGTCCAAGTCAGATAATCACTTACATGGGATATAGTTTAATTTCTGCATTTCAGCAACATGGACAGTAAATTAGAACTAGAGAATGCCATGAAAGAAAAAGGCTAATTTTATTAATTTCACATCCTTCAGTTATAGGGCAGCCTCATTCAACCAATCTCTGGCTTCTAAATCTGATCCTGTTTAGATTAACCAAACTTACATTCATTTTGGAACAAAGCCATGCATCCATGCTTTCTTTCAACCCAAAGTCATAGAGAAAGCCTTGATGTTTATAAATACTGACCAGAAAGGGAACAAAGTTTTCCAGGAGACACTTTAAAATACTCCAAATAATTCCGGGGGGGGACCCCAAAACAAAAAACGCAACAGATTGTTTACTTAGAGCAGACTGAGAAAAAGATTTGTGTGAATGGCCCACCCAAAAGGAACCACGGAATCCAAAACTCAGATGTTTACTGTGCTCACAGTGGTTGTGTGGAGCATGTTTTATCCAGGGCTCCTTCCAACAAGGTGTATAGCAACTGGAGAATAGTTTCCTGTAGTTGTATTCACAGTCTGTGTGGGAAGCTCAGGAAAAAATCTTTAAAATTTCCAAGTATTACATGCAGAGAGAACTTTACTGTTGTGGTAAGTCTCAATATACACCATAATATCCAAACTTTAGGGTCAAATTCAAACCCAAAGTATAGTCAGAAACACTGTAAATAAAGGAACTGGTAATGATGTTAAAGTAAGACATGCTATTCATACAAAATCTTTAAAGTGTTTATTAAAAGGAAATTTGCAGCTTGTATAGGAGAGAAAACATTTGTCTTTTACTGTGAGCAACACTGAATCTGGGAGAAAGAGCTCCCACAGGAAAAAAAAACAGTCACAGTAATCCACAGCCTACTATGCATTTCCATTTTCATGCCCCTTCTTGCTTTAATTAAGTGCAAAACGTCTGATGAAGGCTGAGATGCAAAACTGCAAGATCTCAAAGGCTCAAGATTCTGCAAAACCATTGACTGGACACATTGCAGACATTTCTTGTGTATTTTATTACATGCCTTTAGCAGTGTACTCATTTTTAATTCATAACTATCAATGGAAATGAGAAAAATGTACCTAGAAAAGTCGAGATCAGGATGATAAGCTGCATAAGATGCTGGCTTTTCAGAACACATCTCCATGCTAGCAGAGTTCAACCTCTACCTGCACAAGATTTAAAGTTCAACATAAATCGGTTGCTGGGAGGATTTTGCTGCCTCTTTGAGCATTTTCAGCAGCAGCATCTTCCTCATTTCAGCTGAAATCAATCACTCAAGACTGAATGGTGGGGGGAAAAAAGAAGGGTAGCATTTGTGCTGAAGACAAGCAGTTGAAACTTCACTATTGAAGTGAATGGTCTGCTCTGAAAAGCCCTCTCTCCTCTATTTGATGACCTTGGTGCTCCCTCCAGTTCTGTGGCAAACAGTATCTATTTCTAACTAAAGAGTTCCATTTTTTTACAGTTCCTAAAAATCCTATGTAATAATTTCCAAGACAGAAAATAAAAGTATTTTATGTCTGTCTGGCTACCACTTGGTACTTCCTCTGTCACTGAGGAGCATTTCCCACCCCCTTCCCTTTGAGGCCACCATCACTTCCACAAGGAACACAAAAAATCCTGCTGATTTTTGAATGAACACAGACCCTAAAATTAGGCAATACACTGCTAAATACTGTATGTGCCTTCCCTTACAGCATCTACTGCTACATCACTAGAGATCCTTCAAGAAATATACTCAATTATATGTGAACATTTCATTAAACAGTAAAATCCACTCAAAGATGTTAATAGTCAGAGTTTGCTACCCTCTCTGGTAGGCATAATTTTAAATACAAATTTGACCAGTAGGCATAGGAGTCCATGCTGGAAAGAGAGCACCAGTTAACCCAAGCAAAGAAGAAGAAAAGAACTATATAGATACTGGAGTAAACACCGTGGGTTTTTTGGTGGATATAAGTGAAATTCTTTTCACTCTATAAAACACAAATTTTGTTGCCTTTCAGAACATGAAAATATAAATTCCATAGGACCCTGGAAATGCCACCAATCTGTAACTATTCTATAGCTAACAGTCTGTTCAAATACCTAGACAGACAACAAATTGTTCTCTCAGAATTTTTGGCAAGAGGATATGGGAGCAGAAAATAAATTGAGCTTCACATGATGCTGAACAAGCTTTCCTCCTCTTTCTTCCACACCAAGCAAGGATAAATACAGAAAACATCAAATAACCAGTTGTATAGGGGATCACACAGAGACCAGTACATATTTACATTTTTTTACTTGAATAACAAAAGCAAATTTTAGAAAACGAAACAAAATCAAAAAAAAAAAAAAAAGAAAAGAAAAAACCGAACTCAGATACATTCCCATAGTACTAGATATTTGGTCAAAACAGACTTTAAGCTAAGCAGCCTGACTTTGCTCTATAAGGTTTATCCTCTGAAAAGTTTAACCTGCCTCTCAGAACACCTTCCAGAATCTGTGGAAGAACATACAGCAACACCAGTTTTTGGAGACACCAGGCCCCACTACAGTCAGTCTTACTGGAGGAGCACTCAAAATCAGAAATTAGTCAGAGAGAGTAAATCCCAGCACTCACCACTTCTGTGTGCCCATGGGCCACGCACTGAAGTCCATTTCCTTGGGGAGCAGCAGGTACCAGCCCAGCTCAGCAAAAGGCTATGGGCTCCTCCAAAGCTGAGCTGAAATGGGTTCCCGGGTCCAGGAGGGTTGGGAGCACCCAGGTGAGGCTCATCAGGACCATTAAGGCTTATTAGTGTCAGCTGTGCTTATTAGTGTCAGCTGTGCCCTTTCCCGCCTCTCAACCCCGGGCTGATCCACCAGAAGGTGCTGCAGGGGGTGTTGCAGAGGCACCAAATTGGAAATGGGACATTTCCAGGGGAAACTTGGGGTGTGGCTCAGGCTGCCCATGAGATCCTGGGAGCACAGGTGCTGCGTTCAGGGCACCTTGAGGAGGCCCTGGAGGCTGGGAAGGCTGGATGAGAAGGCTTCCAGCTGCACCTCATGATCCCATGGAGCCACACAGAAACCAGGGAGCAGAGCCCTGGTCCAGCAAGTCCTCAGGAAACTTATCAGAGACCTTAGGACAGAATTTTTCTCACAGAATCACAGAATATCCTGAGTTGGAAGGGACTCCCCAGGATTGTCGAGTCTGACTTTTAAATAAATGGCCCATAAGGGAATCGAACCCACAACCTTGACATTATTAGCAGCCTGCTCTAACCAACTGAACTAACCTCAGGGTCAGATCATCATCTTAGATTAAATTGCTGATTTAAAACTTCATCAGGCAGCTTTGTTCTCTTACTTTCAGAAGCACTTTCAGATACACTTTCAGATAAATCCTTCCCCGTTTCCAAAAACATTCAAGTACAAATAGTTGTTCGATGGCTTTGTTTTCAAACACTTTAAAACACAGTATGTTCATTAAAAAAAAATCTGTTCTTATTACAATACGTTATAATAACTGCTAAGGAAAATATTTTTTAAGTTATTAGCACATATAGCATGCTTAGAAATACTTCTTGGAACATATGATTTCTGCATAGGCACTAACTAATTATTATGACTGGTTTCATTCTTTAACCAAGACAGTGCAAGCACCAACAGCAACAAAGCTGTGGCCAGGCAGCTTCAGCACTCATTGTACAACTGCATGCAAAAGCCACAGAATGCAGTCTGAACAGAAACCTGAGCTGCTTTAACTTCCTTTAAAAGTGTCCTTTAAAATGGGCTAAATATACACCCAAATTTTGCTTTCTGAACATTTGTCTTAATTTTTACTGTCATTTAACTTCTGCCTTCTGATGTCCCACTAGACTGGGTTGTTCTGGGCTGATAAGGGAATGTCAGTGATCCAGAATCACTAACCTTGGTAGTCACTTATCCAAAGGGAGTCACCACAGAGCAAGTGTGTTTGTTCCAGTCCAGGACCAACAGGAACAACTGGTCCCAGTTTGCACTGTGGGCTGGTGATACAACCACACACAGTGGACCTGGAGCCAAACAAGACGGCTCCCAACATGTATAGCCTGACCTTTCCTTTTTTTGAGAAGCTGGTGTTTTTAAAAAGAGACGAGAGCCTGAAGACAAGACTGGGGATGTAACAAACAAGAAAAGGGAACAGTCCCACAAATGGAATGATGGAAACCCAAAGCCTTCTCCAAATGACAGGCCTAGCAAAGGGATGTTTAGCATCTGGGTGTTGATCATTCATCATTTGCTTTTCTGTGTAACTTTTGCACTTTGACAACAGTTAAAATGTGATGGCTTTACAAAATGTTTGTCAAGTCTGTGCCCTGAATTTCAGTGTCTGCAAGATGGTGATGATCTGAAGGGTTGAGATCTTCTTTCAGGAAGATTAGTTAGAATACATGCACCTTAGCATTATATCTCAGTGCACATAGTTTAAGATAGAGTTGAATCCTGTCTACAGCAAGTTGGCTTCTACAGTAACATCCAAAGGCTGGACACAGCTCTGTAGCTGAAGCAATGCACATCCACAGGGTTTCTAACACAAACTGTAACAACAAGTCCTATCTCAGCATAAAAGACAACCCCTTATTTATAATTTTCCCAGAAAATGGAAAGTAAATAGTTTCATTTTCCTTCTTGGGCATCACTAGTTATCCAGTGAGTTCTGGTCAGCTATACTTCTGCAAAACCAGCAGCATAATTTCTCTTGCAGTACTCTTCCTGCATCAGTGAAAATGGACAAAAAAGCAACAAAAAAACTGCAGTTCTTACAATCTAGCCTGAATTTTCAGATATGGGAATTATCAAGTAACACTTTCAACAGTAAATATACTTGACATTTAGTTGCTGAAGTAAAATAAGTACAGGAGCCAACAGTGTCATTTTTATGAAGTAGAACTACACTTTAGAGTATATGTCAGTTAAATTCATTTAACTAAACTGAAAAGAAACATCTAAAACTGACAAGGGATACGAAAATAGGTTGATACAAAACATTTCAAAGATTCCTTTACTAGGTATCCCTGAGGAGGAGAAACTGTTAGACCATCAAAGAGCATTATCGTGCTGCCTACAGGGACTCTTTGTGTAAGATATTTCATTTATGATGCAAAGACTTCGCTGTCCATTAGAATCATTTTGATATTAACATATTGTTTCTCCCACGATATTATACATTCCATACCTGCTCATTAAGTCCCATTATTTGTTTATCAAAAGCATGTCAACCCAACAACAAATTGGGAGTTCAAACTTAGACAATGCACATGACCAAGGGAAAAACCCAACAATGAATTGCCTGGTGTGAACTCATTACTGTGTATTCACATAATGTTGTTTTGAAAGCCACTGGAATGACACCCTGGTTTTAAATCTGTTGTTCTTAGAGGAGAGAGGCGGGGAGGGACAGGCAGGGGTGTTGCACTCTGTGCTAAGTAAAGGATACATTGGGAAGAGCTGCTTCTCAGAAACAGCCACAAACAGGCTGAGAGCCTGTGGGTGAAAATGAAGGAGCAGAGCACCCAAGGACACCCTGTGGTTGGGGTCCACTACAGGCTGCCTGATCGGGGGAACCTGTCGATGAGGCCTTGTTTCAGCTACAGGAAGCATCATGCTCACAAGTTCTCATCCTGATGTGGGATTGCAACCACCCAGATGTCTCCTGGGAGAGTAATGCAGCGGTCGGAAAGCAATCCAGGACACTCACGGAAGGCAAGAAGAAAATTTTCAGGTCCAAGTATTAGACAAAGAGTAGGAGTATTTCTAGACCTGGTGCCTACCAATACAGCTAAACTCGGTACAGAAATTAGGACTAGAGGCAGTCTGGGCTGTAGTGATCATGCTCTGGTTGAGTTCCTGATCTCAAGGAACACACAGCTAAGTTAGGAGCCTGTACTTTGGAAGACGAACTTCTAATTGTTTAAAGAATGACTGGATGAGATCCCTTGGAAAACTGTCCTTAGGACAGAAGAATTGACCAGAGCTGGCCACTTTTTAGGATCACTTAGAGCACAAAAGCTCTGCATTCTGACACATAAGAAATCAAGTGAGACAGGCCAGAAACTCTTGTTTTTACCAAGGGGAGAAAAGAAGACCTGGGGAAAAACAGACCTCACCCCTGTGCCTGGGAAGGATATAGAGTAGATCCTCATGGAAGCAATGTTAAGGCATATACAAGACAAGGAGGTGATCCAAGAAAGCCAGCATGGCTTCACTAATGGCAAATCATGCCTGACCAGTCTGGTGGCCTTCTATGATGGAGTGATTGCAACAGTCAACAAGAGAAAACTGACCAATATCATCCACCTAGAATTCTGTAAGGCTTTTGACACAGTTGTACTCAACAGCCATCTCCAAACTGGAGAGACATGGGCTTGAATGTTGGACTATTTGCTGGACAAGGAACTGGCTGGATGGACACAGCCAGAGGGTTTATGTCCAGGTGGAGGTGGATGTTGAGTGGTGTCCCTCAAGGCTCTGTCTTGCTACTGGTGCTCCTCAATATCTTTATCAGTGACACAGACAGTGAAATCAAAGGTACCCTCAGTAAACCTGCAAAAGAAATGAAGCTGAGCAGTGCAGGTGACACAACAGAAGGACAGGATGACATGCGGGGAGACCTGGACAAGCTTGAGAAGTGGCCCATGGGAACCTCATGAAGTTCAGCAAGTCCAGGTGCAAGGAGCTGCACCTGGGTCCACGCAATCCCAGCCATGAGTAAACACTGGGAGAAGAACACATTTAGAGCAGTTTGGTGAAGAAGGACTTGTGGATTCTTGCTGATGAGAAGCTGGACATGAGCCACCAGTGTGCGCTCGCAACCCACAAGGACAACTGCATCCTGGGCTGCATCAAAAGAGCTATGGCCAGCAGTCACAGAGGTGACTCTCCCCCTCATTAGAAAGGGTGGAGGAATCAGAGACAGGACCTTGGGATCACAGGAGCCTGTCTGCTTGCAGACAGCAGGAGCTCTGCAATGGGTGGAAGGTGCAACATAAGACTCAATGCTGATGTGGGGAGGACAAGGGTCATGCACAACATCTGGACTGGATACAGAGTCTTAAATCAACTACAGGTGTTTAATCAAAAGGAAACTGTAATTATAAAGAAAAGCCTTTTTGATGGGACTTGCAGCAGTAGTTACTCTGTCCAAAAACACTCCTGCACCCTGTACGTTCCTGCTCTCTGGGGGGGATGTAGCAGAGCAAATCTGCATCTTCAGACCATTTCATTCAAGTCTTCCATGGTAAGATGGCTCGTGGTTTATGTTCCTGGTCATTGTCCATGCATAAATGGACAGGACCTTTTCTTGCCTTAGAGAAATCCCATTCTTGGGTTCTGATGCTTGCTTTGTTTGTTTCTTTTCCTTACCTTGGGGCCATAAGGCTGAGAACTGCAAAGAAAGAAGAATGAGGGCTGGTTTACATGATCTTTGGACTTTACAAGAGTAGCTTGATTTTCCTACTGAAAGGATTACTAACAGTGTAACTCACTTGATATATAAAAAGAATTAGGAAATTGGCATAGGGCAAGATAGAAGTTAATACTCTTAAAAAACTTTGCTTCATAGACCTTGCAATGTGTGCTCATTTGACCCACTGAACTCAACCACTCAATACCTGAGTGCCTTTTTTCCCATAGCTGCTGCTTTTGTTGTTAGGCTGGCAGAGCATCTTTGTCCCAGTTCCTGCAAACAAGCTGACTTCCATCTCTAGAAGCCCAAAGCAATCAGAATTACTTTATTATGTATGAACTTTCAGAAGGAAAAATTGCTTCCATGTAAACATTCACAAGCAAGCCATGCAGTAAGCTATCAGAATTAAATTATATTCAATGTAATGTCTTACTGCAGGAAAATAATTAATCTTGTATTCAAAAGGATTACAACGAACTTGAAATACTTTGTTGAGGAAGCCAATTTTTCAAAAGCCTTTGCAATCAGCTCTGTAACTAAAAGGAAAAAGAAAAAAAGAGCAAGAAAAGGAATTCACACCTGTGCTTTCTAGATGATAGCTGTCTAAAATAACTGATAAACAAAGCTGTACATATCAGATCAGATCGCTTAAAAACAATTTCTAAAATAAATTCAGCCCTCACTATGAAGTTCATTAGTTGATATGCATTATTATCTCGTTTAATTCATAATTTAAAGTCATTTTCTCTTGCTGCATGCCAGGGGGTCAGACTGTAGTGCTTCATAAAATCTGGTGTCATTTCCAGTCTTTACTTCCTTTTCTCCTTTTTATGATTCTTCCCTCTCACTCTCAAGCATCTCAACATCACTTTCCATTACTTTTGCTCTTCAGAGGTGGCTCAGTGTATCTTTTAGCCAGTTTTGCCTGTTCCACCCCCCTGATGAGTTTGTGTGTCATTCCACAGTTCATGTGACCATTATTTTACTCTTTTGTGCCCAGTATACAATCTATGAACCAGTGAAAGTCTCTCCCTGAAGTTATCTGCTGTTGCCACTACGCTGCAAAGCACCTTTGCTCCAATTCCTGCTGTTCAGCTGCTTTTCCCTTTAGACATTTTCTCTCTTCTTTCTTTCTCTTGTACTTCTGGCTGAGTAGCTCCACTTTACCCAATGTAATCTGACCCTACAGCCATAAGCTCTCTTCCAAAACCACCTCTTCAAATGTACCTTCCACTTACCACCCTGGAAAGCACTTTGCATGTTTCTTCTAGACATGAATTGATTAAATGTTTCCTTCTCTTCCCTCAGTACCTGTCCCCTTTCTTCTCCCACTTTTTTCTCCCACCATATAACACAGGAAGGTCTCTCAGCTGCTCTCCTCTACTCCCTGCACTTGCCTAGGGATATTAGGCCTATGTATATGGATTTCTCTTCCACTCACCCTCAGGTTCTCTGTCATTTGGAATACTTTGTTCTGTCTGTACAGCACATTACACAATCCTGGCCCATGATTATATGTCATTACAGCTATGAAAATATCTCAAAACTATTAGCTTTGCTTAGAAGAGAAATCCTAATTTTCTCTGAAACAAAGAAGGATGGATTTGATTACTATCTAAATCTCCTACAAAAATATTACTTAAAGCCAAGACAAACTAGGGCAGTTCATTTCATTTATTTCTTGGAAATGTTTAATATCAACTTTTGTAATTAGAAGTCCACAGACTGCTACAATTAAATTATTATTATCAACCTCTCATTTTCTTTTAAATTACTACATCATATATAGGAAAGTTTTTCTGCAAATTTTAAAGACTTTGTTCTTTTTAAAGTCTTGCTAAAAGAATCTGTCAAGTTTAGTTTAGGCCGAAACCTGACCTATCTTTGTATCAATTTGTGACTTGCATGACTGGAAAATATCATGTAAAAAAAAGTGCCACAAATAAATGCATTAAAATCTACCTTAAAAAATTTCTATTTATAAAAGCCAGTAAACACACTTGACACAAATAAACAGAGGGGCTGCCAGCTGAGCTCTAATAACCTGGACCATTTAAAGAACATCAATAAGCTCAAGGTTGCTTTAGCAGCTCATATATGACAAGAACAGAATTATCACACAGAAAGGCCCTAAATCATCATAGGGCTCTGCTCTGTCTTCTCTGGATCTCATTGCTATACAACTAGTAAATTCCAACATGTACTATCTCATATATTCCTCCCATTATTATAAATTGTTTCCAAAACATCCAAGAACGACAGGTGGAGCTGGAAAAGTTTTGCATTTCATTGATTAAAAAGCTCTTTTTTCCCTTGAAAAATCTTGATTTATAGTATTCCAAAACAGACAATTATTGTTTCAAAATAACCAGCTATAACTATCTAAAATTCCAGCCACAGCCCAGGGCGAGAGATTTAACTCAACAATGGCACGAAAATTCTCTCTAATTACGTTATGTGGTTTACACAGTGTCAGATAACAACAATTTCAAAGTACTTAACAGTGTAAAACACCAAACTTTCTCTAATTCTGGTATAATATTTTATGCTCAGACTTTTTTTAATTCCTCAAAAAGTAGGAGGTGGTGCACAAGGAGTACTCCAACTATAAGCTAATATGAAAACAAGATCATCACTTTACATACATTCTATTAATGTTTTTCTTTGGAAAGCACATCTGACACAGTTTGTTTCATAGATGCATAATGAGCTGTTTCTCCCTTTGCTCCACATTCTTTCTGCTGAGAATTTCTGGCCCAAAGGGACCATGATTTTATGATGGGATTGCAGATCTACTGTAATAAAAGCACCTATTTCCACCCATCTCCACCCTCTCTCTAGGGTATAAAAATGGTGATAATAAAACCCTTTTGCAAAGAACGCCTTTGCTTTTTAAATACAGAAATTTGCTAATCTCTGTTAATCATTTATTACACCAAACTTCTTCTCCAACACCTCTGTCATTGACCAGTTATTTATAAAACTCAAAATAACCCTGGCCCAAAATTTATTTAGCATCTCAGAACTGCACACCTCCTGCTTCAAGCAGTACCTTAGGATGTTCACTGTGCCTTGGAACTGAAAGAAGCATTTTATTTCTGAGAGGAAAACCATTCCCAGGGCTCTTTCTGAGCACCTGGCATTGTCCTGCCCCACCAGAAGTCAAGAGGTGATGGACATGCAGGTGCCCTTGTTTGCCTCAAGGCCAGGATCACTCACTGTTATTGCTTGCTCTTTGTCATGTATATTTGTGTCCCTGCACAACAACAAAGAGATGCTTGTAAAGCTTTGCCCTCCACTGTACCTCAGCCACTCTTAAAGTGACAATATGAATGCAACTCATTTTAATGATTGGATCTGCTCTCTCATACTTGAAACATATAATTCATTAAATTAACTTTGCCTCTCTTCCCTTTCAAAAGACTTTCCCAGCACCGATGATGTAACTGAGTATTTTTCTTTGACTGATGCATTACCATAAGGTGCTGTTTTGTTCTTGTTGTACAGTCTATTAATTGACAGATAGTCC
>JAOXXN010000065.1:3194960-3212054 GCA_026770055.1 Myrmophylax atrothorax | reverse complement strand
GACAGATAGTCCTAGGAGTGTCAAATACTCAAACATATATAAAAAGTAAGAATCTATGTGCCTATAATGAGGTTTATGGAGTGAAGTTCCACTCTTAATGTAAGTGAGAAACAAAGATGCTCCAAGATTAGTGACCTGAAATAAAAAGACATGGAAAACGTAGAGCCAAAGCCCAGCACCCTCCCCTGCAAATGGCACTCATGGCAACAAGCAGCCCAAGTCAGGACACTGCTCCATACTGAGCCAAGGATTAAGAACCAGAGTCACTTTCATGGATTAACAGCACTGCTGTAGCTCATGCAGTGCAGAAAAAGCTAATGTGGGGTTTTCATGAAGGTGACACACAAAGTTGTGGCATTAAAGTGAACTGCCATAAACAACACTGTTTCCATGGCAGATTGACACTTGCAAGTGGGAACTGTTTATAGTCTTCATCACCTAAAGTAAAGGCAGTAAAAGGTAAGAGGAGTCCTGGTGATGTCTAAGTGAACAGCTAAGTGAAAAAAAAAAAAGAAATAAACATAGTTCACAGTAAATACCAGGGAATGCAACCCACCAGTTTAATCTGAGTTTAATCTGTCAGGCCCTTGTTTTCACTGGGAATGTGCATACACAGAACAGGGAGAGCACAGAGCCATTCCCAGAGTACAGACAGAGGTGGAAGTGAGTTGACAAGGTGTTTCCAATCAAAGCTGAAAGATGGTTGAAAAGACACCAGGACTGAGTTGTTTATCTGTAAGATGCAGGGATAATTTCAACAGGAGTAAGAGACAAGGTAGTAACCCACCTAGACATTTTCCTTCTCTGTGGAGACCCACTATGAGTTCCTCCCTTGATACAATCTTGAGCCACACAGCTGTGTAAAGCACAAAATCCACCCAAGGGGAACACTAAGCAGAAACTTTTAATTTCTTTGACTGTAATTTGATACTTTACACCAGAACAACTTGTGTCATTTTTTCTTTCGCTTTCATTTTTTCCCCTCTCAAAAATATTTTAGCAATTTTTTTTCCACACAGTTTTGAGTTATTTGAGAAAGTATACGGAAATATGTGGGAAATGAAAATGGCAGGCTGATGGGAACACTTTGGTAAAACTGCATGTGAATAAAAGATGTGAAAGCATACTGTTATAAATGTCTTCATCCATTAAGTTTTAGTATTGAGTGTATTTTCAGCCATACAGAACTAATCTCTGTATCTTCTTTTCTCTCCAAAAGTCACAGTTCACATTTGGAACATTATATGTGCTTCATAATTGCAAGAAAATACTACCAACTCTTAAAAGTTGCCTTCAGATTAGTAAGTCATAAGAATTTAATTCCTCTGGCATCAAAATATTTAGTTTATCTATGAACAATGGAAACTCTCAATGTGTACATTTCCAGAGTTATTGGAGTTTCTGTACATTTTTGATTAAACATGCTATAATTATAAACTTTTCCTTCTTTATCTAAGCATGTCATTACCATATGGCTAGATATATTACATTCATAATTAGAACTACATGACTTGGTACCTTGCAGCACGCATTATACGCCTTCTTTTACATATAATTTACTATAATCATGAAAGCAGTGAATTATTTCAATTTAAACTCGTTGTAGTGTACAATTTAATCACCAGAATAGTCTGAGAGATTAAGAAAATGGAAAAATCAAATGTAAAAAAAAACCAAAACAACTCAAATATGTTTGTTCACAGATATTCTTCCTTAGATACTGAGTTCAGCCAATAACAGTAGTATTCATCTTTTGTCAGCCCTGAAGTTAAATTTTATCTGCCACTCAAAGAGAAACTCATAGAATGTTTAAGATTGGAGAAGACCTCTAAGATCATCGAATCTAATTATTAACCCAGCACTGCCAAATCCCACTAACCCACAGCCCCAAGTGTCACATCAACAGTTGTAAAAACCTCCAGGGCTGGTGACTCCACCCCTTCCCTGGGCAGCCTGTTGCAATGCCTGACAGCCTTTCCAACACTCAATCCAAACCTTGCCTGGTGCAACTGGAGGCCTTTCCTCTTGTGCTGCTTCTTATTACCCAGGAGAGGGGACCAGCCTTCACCCTGCTGCAACCTCCTTCAGGGAGTTGTAGAGAGCAAAGGGGTTCCATGCCTGCTTTCTTCCCCTCTAAAGCAGAGTGTTTGGTGAGCTTGAGCTTTAGTGGAAGCTGCTAAGTAAACTTGGGAACGGTTCAGGTTTTGGTTTCCTTCAATCAGCCGCCACTGCAGAACCTCGATGTAGTTCAGCTTCAATCTGAGACACCTTCTTCCTTTGAATCAGGTCCTATCACATAGGAGAATCCAAATCCCCTTCCTGACTGGTACTCAAAACCAAAAAGATAGCCCAGTCTTCACGGATGGTGACAGGTTTTATTTCCCTTCAAAGCCAGCTTCAAATGCTTCAGAAACTAAAAATATGCATTTATAAAAGGTCAGCAAGACCTCAGTAATGGAGGTAAATCTACAATCAGTGGACATATTGCCAAAAAGCAGGGCCAAAGACAAACAGGGAAAGACTTTCAGTTCACTCTTAGCCATTTTCCAGTCTTTGACACACAGCCAGCATGGCCAGATTTTATTCAGGAGCACTTTATGTCTGCTAGCGATGAGGACAGCCCGTGAGAGGGCTGATGGACGCTTCCAGAATGATGAAAGAGCAGAGCTATATGGTATATAACCCCTTTTACATGCACTGGCATGAGCTATCCTGAGCATCAGAGGACAGAGAACTGCAGATAAATAGCAGCAAGACATTTCACTGGTCTGTCAGAGAAAAACATGAGAGTTTAGAAATTGTTCTCAAGTTGCACAAGAACAAGTGGTTTCTCCATACACATTTTACTGATCAGAGAGAAAGAAAATTGCAAAACTGGAAATTTTGTTTATGTCCATGTGATAGATCAGGGGGGCTGAGAGAGGGGGGCTTGTTTTTATTGTAGAGGCAAGAACATACAAAATTTTTGCCTTTGCTGCTGCCAAGTTCCAGGGGAGTTTTGTGCTAAAAGCAAGGTCTGTGCATTTACTGTGAAATAAAGAATGATCAACCATGTACAAACTAATTTTATAACATTTAAAATATTAACATCTTCTGAATACCTCATTTAGACAAATGGCCCAGGTACAAAGAACGTGTCCTAACTAGAACCCAAAACCAGTTTTACCAACCCAGGTTCTACTTCATGCCAACCAAACAGCCATCACAGGTTATGGAAACTCCTCCTGCAGAGCTAAAAATTGGGAAATGCAGAGAAAGAACTTGGATGACATAACAGTAAAAACACCCAAGCTACTCCCCAAAATGTCTGCATGTCATGCTCCCTAGGCCTGTTACTCTGAGTTCAGAATGCTAAAAAACAATTGCCTCCATTTACTTTTGTGCTATTTTAAATTACCTGATCCACTAAGAAAATAAGATACTGTCTGTCACTACTTGGAAATTTGACTAGAGATCGTTGTATGGAATATTTCAGAGGATTTTCTAAGGGTTCACCACTGGAGCATTCCTACTAATGACACAAAAGTCCAGTTTTCCAATCAATTACACTGTAGAGTACTGCCTAAGATAATAATTTTAAAGAGTACACAGTTATGCTCCAAGCACAAAAATTTAATGAAATATAAGCTCTAATCAACTGGCAACTACAGTGTCATAAAATCTTCCCAACAATAAGGAATATGGACAAAAGAGTATTTTTTGTTTTGTTTTCCAATTTACCGCCTTCAAACTCCAGGAAAGACCTATAAGGCTCTTGTTGCCTTTCTAAGATTAATGTTGGTTTAGGGAAGATCAATGATTCCTTGGCCACCACCTAAGGGAAAAAAATCTTTCATTTTTATATCCCACTTGGCAGTCTGTCACAGGTAAGAGTGAGTATGCATTTGGGTCCTATAGACTCACAGATAAAGAAAATAGTGACTAGAGCAATATACTGGGAACTGCTAAAAATGTTTTATTTTTATGCCTGTTTCTTCCCTCAATCCAAACACAAAAATACCTCCATAGGATCCATAAATCTCCAAGAGAAGATGTGCAAGACCCCCTGAAAGATGATGTGTCTCAGTTGCCATCCCTTGACACAAATGAACCTTGTACACCATCTGCCCCAAGTGTTTTGGGGGTTTCTTTGTGGATTTTAGCAGAGCCCAATAATTATTATCTTGTATCATTTGCCTTTGAGGAGGGTAATACACTGATTTTACCCAGGTGTTCCTCACATAAGGAAAGAGAAATTTCTAATTTTTTACAAAGTGTTGGTATAAACAACCTATAGATATACTTTTAAATAATATTTCACAATAGTTACATCAGAAGTGTTCTGAGATTTTTAAATATTTAAAGCCTGATGTTTGATGGCAGACAACAATTTCTAACGGTCGCTAAGGAGTGTAAAAAAGTAATGCTCCTTAGGCAAAAAGCCAATCATAAGGGGAAAAAAAAGAGAAGAAACACACAAGAAAGAAAGGAAAATGCTAAAAAAAAGAAAGATGTGGATAATATCTGGTGACAGAAAGCTCATTGATGACATTTGAACAGAACTGAGATGGAGGTTGGGGAGTGGACAGATATTTGAAGAGAAGGAGTAAGACAACAAAGGTGTGACAGGTCCTGATATCAAATATGTGATTAGTTACTCTCTTAAATATTCCCATGTGCCTTCCATCCTGCATTTTAGTACCGATCAGAAAAAAGGGCTTGGATCATGACTAACATTTGAAAGAAATGAAATTTTTGTAGTGAGAATTTTTTCTTCAAAAAGCATCAGAAGAAAACATAATTTTTCTACATAAAATTGAAATTCTGACAGTCAACCCTTTGAAAATTTAAAGCTGGATCTCATTTCCAGTGAAGCTGTTAGAAATATCAGTTGAGGGCTTCTCTACATTAGCAAATGTCTAAATTGTGTATGTCCACTTTACTCGATCCTAATCCTGCAGAATTTTTTGCTAAGATTTATTTGTTTATGCCCCAATTTCTATATATGATGGGATGTAACCTGCTAAAATGTTGGAATGCCAAGGGTCAGTACAAA
Source organism: Myrmophylax atrothorax (assembly GCA_026770055.1). NCBI lineage: Eukaryota > Metazoa > Chordata > Aves > Passeriformes > Thamnophilidae > Myrmophylax > Myrmophylax atrothorax. The sequence goes on along the minus strand of JAOXXN010000065.1, from coordinate 3,207,019 downwards.
CAAACCAAAAAAACCCCACAAACTAATGAGTTCTTTTAACTCAACACAAAGAACAGATATAGAAGATTTAATTAGATTATTGATAACAGCCAAAGAGCCGTCAGGAACATTCATTAGGGCACTGCATGGATCTCTAAATGTAAGTCCTTTAAAGACCACTGACGAATAAATTTCTGTGCATTCTTGAAACCTACAGCAGTCGTCACAAACCTAGACTGGAAAAGGAGACTGGAAAAGAGAAATGATTTTATTCCAACTGTAAAAGAACCATAATTACAAAAGAGAGCTCTAAAGCTTCCCTAATGCTTCGGGCCTCCTCAATACACTGCATAATAAGGAAGAAATCGTTTCTTCTCTTTTGATACGTAACTTCTTAAACACTAATGTGAAAATAGCCACATGAAAATAATGTTTCAGGAAGAACAGGAGGGTTCTGAATGCTTCTGAAATCTTGTGGAAAAGTCAGCACCTGCCCCATGGGCAGGGATTTATTGTCCCTGAGAGATTCCACTTAACCTTCTCACCTTTTCAGTCACGTACAAAGGAAAACACGCCCAGCACTGCTTTCCACTCACAAAAAGTACATTTAGCATCATTATCTCTTTTTATCTCAGAATAAAAGTAATTTAGAGTTTTCTATTTCATGCATCACCTGTGTACTTTATTTACTCAACCATATTATTCAATTATTTTTTTATTAAGAAAGCTTAAAGGAATCGGTTTTATAACAGATACCCACAAATGCATATGAAAATACCAACTGAGATTTCAGGAGATCTTGAGGAATGCTTAAAAAGCCAAATGGACAGGAAAGAGATCCAAGAGAGTCTTCTCAGATGCAGATGAAGTATTGATAAAACAAATGTTTGAGAAACAAAGGCATTAGCTTAAATGCAAATCAGAACAAATACTGATAAATCAATGAAGAGTGAAAGCAGACACCGACCTGAATAGGGCTTTTCAAGCTGGAAAATTGACCACTTAGTTAAAATAACTAGGACAGCATTTTATGTGTTTAAAGGTCAAAGCTTTTGACATACTAATAAATAAGCTAATTTCTGTCAGTGTCATCCATGACATTTGCATGGCAGTAAGTAAAAGTCATGTTTTCAAATGTGTGGATTCAATTTAGAAAGTGCCCGAGCTAAATCCTGAAGTCTTAACCCACTCCAAAAAAATCCTAAAAACCAGAGAGTTAAGCAGCTTCTCATTCATTCAAGAAAAACTCCTGAAAGTAAAATGGCAGAAGGTGGCAGTGACCTGGAATGGACAAAGAGGAGGATCAGGAGTGAACTATAAAGATTGGAGAATTAATATAGTCTGAGGTTGTTTCTCGTTTTTGATATTTACACTTAAAGACAGAAGGAAACAGTATCTGACCTAAAAACAAAGATCACTAACATTTAAGTCATAAAGGTTTATTTGCTTGCATATTAAGCCTTCAATTTTCAAAGATTCAATATGCAACCTTCACCCTCAGGATCTGCTGACTGAGCCTCTTTGGAGCTGGGTTTGGAACTTGCAGCAACAGGGGTGCAACTCAGGAGCACTTCTGGACTCCAGCACTTTTGTCAGGGCTAGAAAGGATGCCAAAGCTTTTCTTCCAGTGGGGAGCATCTTTCCTATCTCTTCTTAAGGGAATGTAGTTGCACCAAGAGCAGGGAATTGCAGACCTGGAAGCCAGACAGAAGGCTCTGGAAAGGCCTGACTTGGAACTTGAGAAAAATATCCAATGGAATATGGTCAAAGTCCTTCCCTTGGTTATCTTGGGGCTGTTTCAAGCTCTAGAGGCAGCATTTGAAGGAAGTGATAGTGGAACACAAGGCAGAAGAGACCGACATGGTGGTCTTGGGGAAGGCATGAAAAGAGTGGCCTTCCCTGACTGGGCACTTTGTTCTGTGCAGGGACATTTACATCCACACGGGCAGAACTGTAGGACAACTTTCATTAGTTGCAAGTAGACTGGTTACTTTTGAATTTAATTTGTTCCACTAACAAAAACTTTGGACTTTAATGTATTAAGAATTTCCTTTTGTTTTGGGTTGTTAGGTTTTTGGTTGGGTTTTTTTTTTGTATTGATTGTTATAAACACCAGGCTTCCAGTAATGAAATAAGACAGATTAAAACAAAGGCATAAACTTCTTAGAATTGTTTGCTTACAACCAAATGACTTCATTTGATCTTTTCACTGTTCCATTTTCCTTGTATCATGCATTATTGTTATAGGCTGAAGTACAAACACCATAGAAACAGAAAACATGTTTGCAAAACATGAGTATGGACATGCAACACATCTTTACTCCACTAACTGTACAGAAACACAGAGGAAGGCGGTTCAGAAAGAGGCTACAGATATTTTTATTGAAAGCAGGGAAAAGAGTTTCCTTCCTTAACTAAGTTTCCTTCAGCAATAAGGAAGGCAGGCAGAGTTGTTTGCTTAGAATGAAGTCTTACTGTCATTCAATGCTGGCAAGAAAGGTAGGAGTACGTAAGCTGAGGAAAAGGCCTCAACATGTTTAATACTGGTGATTGGATTCAAATGACAAGGGCAAAATGTTCCTAAACCAAACATTAAATGTCAAAACCATAAAATTTTGGGATGGAATAGTAGGAAATACTTTCTTCACTGGTGTCAATAGATTTTCCTACATTTTGCAGTTTAGAAATGATTTCACTCCTTGAATGGATGGATGGATGGAGACTTGATTGCACAGTGCATGGTGCATGCTTTGAACTTCCAGGCTTTGGAGGCTACCTGTGGGAAGCTAAGAAACACTTCCCAGGCACAGCATGGGTTGTACATCTGGTTAAACCAATGCTCTCTGGGGAGGGTTGTTTCAAAGTCTGACTTCTGTGCATTCCACAAGCAATATTCTTCACCAAATTTACAGTTCAAAAACAGATACCCTGCATGTGATGGGGAATCTGAGTCAGCACTGAGTACTGTACCAGGACTGCCAGAAGTGTGCAAGAACCATCAGCAAACTGACTGAGACATCCATACAAAAACCATCTTTCCAAGGGTATGGACTGAACACACAGGTTCAATAACATGAAGTGCACCTCCCATAGTGCTTTCTGCGTAACTCTGGAGTCAGACTGTAAGTTTTGTGCTTTATTTCCTATCAGAAAGAGAAATGCTGAGGTTTCCTCTCTTTTTGCTCATCTTATCTATGCAGATGGCTTGGGAGGCCATATCTCTATTTAGGCAGGTGTTGAACCTAAAAAATCCAGTCTGAAATATCAACAGGAGGTTTAAACACAAATAAACCAGGCTCAATAACTACAGCCAAAGAGAAAAGCCAAACTCACGCCATAGATGCATTTCAAACCACCTTTTAAAACAAAGACTCAGGCTATACCATCACTTTCTTCAGCTGGCTTTGCTCATGATTACAGTGTGTTTTGTCATAAAACATTTCAAGCAAAACCATTTTAACACAATAGTCCAGTGTTTTTCAACAGAAAATGGGGATTCTGAGGCACCTCACTATAAACACATATTTCTATGGAATAACTGCGATGATGTGCCACAGACTTCTGACTGATAATCATGGGGGTTGCTCTATCCTTCAAAAACACCCCTGCACTCTGCACATTTCTTTTCTCTGAGGAGGATGTAGCAGAGCAGGGTCTGTGTCTTCAGACCATTTAATTTGTGTCTTTCAAGCTTACATCACTAGTGCTGGTCATTTTCCATGTATAACTGGACAGGAATCCTTTTTTTTCCCCTAGGTGAAAGAGAGAAACACCATAATTGGGTTCTGATGCTTTGGTTTATTTGTCTCTTTTTCTAACCTTGGGGCAGTAAGGCTGAGAACAGGCAAGAAAGGGAAAACAGGGGCTGGACCGGATGATCTTTGGAGGTTTCTTTCAATACAAACCATTCTAGGACACTGACACTCCTCTCTGAGGGGCACCCAATCACCCATTTGCAGTCCAGACAACCTCCCAGGAGGGGTTTGCTGCCTCAGAGGCCCCAGATTCACAGTGTCACAACAAGGCTGCCAAGCCTGGAAAACCAGAGGGCTGTCACCCACTCCTGTGCCTTCACACAGGGTCAAAGGAGGCTGCAACAAGGACATTGGGAAACACCAAAAAAGACTTCATATCCCTTGGAGAGATGTTTCAGAGACCAGGAGCTCAGGTAGCATTCTCCTCTATCCTCTCAGCTGGAGACTGGGACCCAGGAAGAAAGAGGCCTGTTTCATAAGACACAATCCATTCTATGATTTGAGGATTCTATGATAAATTTTCAGCTGTCACTAAGCTGTTCTGAAACTGAATGAGGCTTTCTGTGCTAAATCTACAAGGATATTGAACTTGAGGTCCCATCTTTTCACTTCTCACTTTCCATTTCAGATGATCTTTCTAAGTTTAAAATCTTGCCTAACAACAGTCTTAATTTTTATTTAGAACGATAAATGAAAGCATCAGGGACATTTTTACTTGAATGATATGCTCTATGGAATTTTAAAAGGCATTGCCCCTCAAGATTTCTTTTAATTGTTTATGCATTTTATACCATGGACAGAAAAATGCATATAAAATCCATTGTTATTCTAGCCAAGTATTAATAATCGACAGATTGCATGGTACTGTAAGTGACCACTTGTCTGCACAGCACAGCTACTGGAAATTGAAAAAAGGTCACTGAAGGACACATTAGCTTCCAGAATGTGAGAAAACATAAGAGGATGCAACATACCCAATGTCTGTCTACAGCTATACTTTAACTTGCAAGTAGTAACAAAATAAAACTGGAGCACAACCATAGAGCAAAAGAATTAGTGCTGGGGACCCAATGTCCACTTACACATTTTGAGACTTTTAATTCAGACAACTTGGGGTCTGGACCTGGGGACTGGACATCCAGCAATTGGTTGAAGTGCACTAGACTTGTTCCTAGAACATATTTTCCAGTCAATACCATCCTAAAGTAATCCAGGCCAAGCACTGTGAGACTGCTTCATATTATGAACGAAAAATCAGTAGAGTATGGACAACAGGAAATTCAAAAGCATACTCCTGATCAAAAATCAGTACAGGAATAACACTCAAAGGCAGCAAAAAGAAGGTTCTTAATCATTGCACCAAGAGATTCCAAAAGAAAATATGGAAGTATGAGACAGAAGCTCTACGTATAGCTTAGTACAAAAGAAAGTTATTTGTCATTTAATCAAAGGAATTGATTGACAGCAGTTGAAAAGATTAATGCTACAAAAATCACGTCATTTACTTTTCAAAAGCTCACTGTGGAATCATTAAATACAAAGTTTCTTTTTTCAAGCAACAAATTTACACAGCTGGACATCAAGAGCAAAATTGTGCTAGACACAATACAGAAACACTGGGGATCAGATGGAAATAGTTTTCCTGCCTTATGCAAACATTTAGATGTTACAGTAAAGCCAAGTTGATACTTCGAAAAGCTGTTAAGCCTTTGGCCACTTACACTCTCAAAACTGAGATAATTTTCTTTAGAGTACTCAGGAAACTGAGGTTTAAGGGCTTAAATTTGTGTTTAGAATAGGAAGAAGGCAGCTCTTATACTAGAATATCCAAATGTCAGTGAACATTAGCCTCTAGCCTACCGCAAGTTTGGGGGGTAAAGGAATGTGCATGTTTTGATCTAAAATTCTGCCTCACAAGAATGAATGGCTGTAGTTATGCCAAACTTTGTTTGAAATCAATCAACATCTTTAGGTCAAAAAAGAAAACTCCTTTTCAGCTACAGAGTTCATGATGTGACAGTGAGAAGAAAAATTTCCAAACTAGAGCCCAATACAAATGCACCAACCTGTTCCTCAGTGTTTGCTTATGGGTAACACCTGCTGTCGCTAGACATGACACAAGCATGTGAAAAGACTTATTTAGAAACCAGGAGGCAGGAATGGATCATCCTGGACACCAGTAATTTAGCTAATTTAAAATATAAACCTTAGTTCAGACACAGGTTTCTAACAGTTTTTATTCAGTAACCTGTTTTGAGGAGTAAAGCCTTCACATCAGACTCATCACCAGGCAGCCACTAAGCCGATGCCTAAAACACAGCAACACTTTTGGAGTGCCTTCAAACATTCCCCAGTGTGGAGGCAATCAGGCCATTCTCTCCAGCAAATCTACTCCAACTGTTCAGCCTGGAGCACGGCAGCCAAGGCAGGGACCATTCCCTGGAGCATCACCAGGAGGGCACTGCACGGGAGGGCTGGCACAGGGGGGACAGGGTGGCTGCAGCTCTGCATCTCCTGCTTGAAATGCTGCCACTGTTACCCCAACACTGCACTACCAAGTACCTTCAGCCACAGCTCTAAAGATAAGGTTGAATCACCACATCATCAATTTTCCCACTAAGCACTGATCTGAATCTCTAGATGTTTCTGAAAGATAATCTGCATACTGTGGATTCAGAACTATGTATTAGAGAAAAGAGTAAGGAGTATGGCAATATATCTGGCATTCCTACTGAGCATTTAAACATTAAACAGAAAAATCTTTTTATCATGTTTTAGCTGTGTAGCCTTTCCTTTGGTACCTTTTCAAAACATCCACACACATGGACAGCTATCTCAATGCTGCCCAAGCATATGTGTGTTCTTTAAACACACAAGAACAGAAGCATTGTGCTCTTTTAAAAAAAAGAAAAAAAGCCTTACAAACAATGTTTTTCTATTTTGTTTTTCTATTTTAAGATACTTTAAAAATGCTTTTCCTTTCTATCTGCCCAAAAGCACCAGTGTGCTTTGTTTACAAGATAAAGTGACTGTATCTCACAACATCCTGGATCTCCTGTGTATGTGCAATGGCCATTGACTGAGTCCATAAGATGCAAGCCACAGTATTCTGGAAAACAAGAACTGAACACATAAGTTAATGTCCAGGTAAGCAGATTTTTCAAAACTGAAAACAGTTACCATCTGAAGTGAAAAACTTGTAGCTCCTGGGAGCTGTGTAATTCAGATGTTTGCAGTGCTCAGCAACTTCTTTATTTGCCCAGACTGGTCTACAAAATACAAAATAAATTCCCATGAAGCTGCATAAATTGCTATTGTTACAAGCAATTCTCCTTTGGTTACCATCTCTCTAGAGAGACAGTATTCCTCTTTTGAAAGAAACAAAAAAAAATAATGCATGGCAATGTTTTAATAACATTTAAAAAAAAGAAAGTAAATGCAAAAAACCATAACAGATTTACACATTCTCTAATCACTGCCATATTAAAGCACTCATTTTATGATAAATCACTTGTGTCTAAATTTCAACACTATGTCAAAGTAGCCAAAGGTCACTCTGGTTTGGCACCATGAAGTTCCACCAGCGGCTTAAAAAGATCCAGGTAATACTGAAGAACAGGGAAACTTTACACAGCATTCCTTCATCAGAATGCACCCTCCCCCAGAAATGTAGGGCATTACAAAAGTATCTTTGGATGTGATAAGCTTTTTTGATTATTATGTTTCAATGTGTGTATCAAAACCTAAAGATATGTACTGGATTTCATAATGAAATAAAAACAGTTATACTTGTAAAAACACATTGTAAGCTCTTTTGCTTGATCTTTAGTACTTGAATCAACATTTATCTTACAGCTGAAGTTTTTCCTCTCTGAAATTGGTACGGTCTAACACAAAAATACAACTAAAGATCTCATTGCACCATTAAAGTCAGCTCCTCTGTCCAGGAACTTCAACAAAATAACTAAGATTCCCAGAACCTGCACATGCAGACAGAAGGATTTTCCCTAAGGATATACCGAAGTCCCTCTCTACTGCATGCAGAGGGAAGAAATGGACATGTTGACTGCCATGGATGTGCCTTGGGTTACATGTGACCTCAGGCATGGAGCCTTGAGGGACACTGGTACACAACCTCATGTCTCAATAAAGAAGCAAAAGCAACAGCACCCTTTGCCATAGTCAACTCTTATCTCACTTAAGACTTCTTTTTACCCCAAGTGAGGAGAAAACCAAGAAATGTAGCTAGGCAGGTATTTAGAACAGTAATGAGCAATAAAGCCAAGAGCCTTACAGTGCCCTTTCAGAGCAATAGTGCAGAATGAACAGAATCGTAGAATGGTTTGTGTTGGAAGGGACCTTAAAGTTCATCTGGTTCCAATCCCCCTGACATGAGACTGGATGCCACTCACTAGACTGGATCAGGTCACTCAGGACTGTATCCAACCTGGCCTTGAATTCCTTTGCCCATTTATGCATATTTGCATATGCATAGATAGGTAAAAGAATAAGCAAACAGATAGAAAAATCAGGCTAAAACAATTAATCATGTGAACAATAAACAGGGAAGAACTATAATGCCAGAACAGGTGGATGGAGAAATTAAGCACAGCTTATTTTTTCTAATAGAATATATACGATGTTAGCTCTGCTAGGCTCCACTTTAAACAATGCTTATTAATAATGCATCATTTAATTTAACAATGCCTTTTAGAAAGAAAAGAAAGGTTAATGATTACAGATTCAGTGCTCCTAGAATGTGCGTGTAAGAAAAGCGCTGAAATATCATGCATGCCAAAGTGCTGCAGCTATTAATATAATCTCTGAAGGGTTACAGACTCCGTCTTTTAAGCAAAAAATATCAGTGGCATTTGGAACCGTTTGTTTAAAACTGCAGACTGACAGAATGGGGACATAAAAACATACTGCTAAAGAGAATAGATGCAGCAATGTTATACACATCTACTTGCTATACTGATTTTTAAAACATATTCCTTGACGTGAATGCTTTTCCCTGGTTTCACAAATTAGCCTTCTGTAAAGTGCCTGCTGTAATTCAAAGAATGATAATTGCACTTATTTTTAACAGAAAAAAATAAACACTTTAATGTCTCCCTATAGTGTGATGGCTTTTTTCTTGTAAACTGTAGAGCTATCTGTCAGTTGTCAAAAGTACTTTAAAGTCTTTAAAAATTAAAACTACTTAAAGTCATGAACTTAAGGTAGTTTAAGAGAGTTTTACATTCCCAAATTTAATCTAGTGTGCACCAATCTGAGAACATCCAGTAAAAAAAAAAATGGTCAAAATAAATCATTGTCTGTTACAGTGCAGGGAAATGGATCAATACCTGCTATTTACTGAGGTTTCCATTGTTTGTGTTACACAAATAGTTCCTGAAATATGAAGCCTATGATGCCACAGAGATCTATTGTATTATCACATCATTCTCCTTTCTCCCCAAAACCAAAAGCAGCTCATGGAGACGCAAGGTCGGTGTAATCAGTGAATTAGAGAACCTCCAGAGCTATCAGCGTTCAGAAAGAAGCAGAAAAGAACAAGACAAATCTCTTCTAATAATTTGACATTTTCTGTTTTCTCTCAGCTTACTTCAAAGTAAGTTAATTCTTCCACTCAGGAACAACAAACATCAGCATGTTGTAATTTCTACTTAACTATTAGAAAGAATAACATATGATATTTTAAGTGTGAAGGGCAGGATTGAACTAAGAGCCTTATTATCACCAGACTTCAATCAAATGCAGATTTCAATGTAAACCTGCAGCTTGAGACCCCCTTTTCCTCCCAATAATCTTCCTTGGGATTACAGCAGATAGTCACGTACTGCACTCTCCCTTCACAGCACTGCATCATTTCATGCCTTTGGCACTATAACAGACAGTGCCTGCAATCACTTAGGAAAGGTTTAAGGTGTGTTTTGCATTCATTTTTAGCATTCTTATTTTTTTCTTTTTGGAGAATTTGAGTTTTTTCCTCTAAGAGCAATACCTCAAAACTAAGCTCAGAAAAACCCCTTACCACAGGATGTGTCTTTGAGAGTTGTCAGGGAAACTTGAAGACTGAGAATTTGAGACAAAGAGAATGCAGCCAAGCACTATAACATGTCTCACTCAAAGTAAACACCAGTAAAAGTGGAGACCAAGGAGAAAACACCAGTTGCAATTGTTTTAAAGACCTAAAGAAAAAGGGATTCACAATAAAATGGTAGACAACAGCTTAAATTTAAAATTTTCTGATTAATAAAGGACAAGCACAGACTCCAAGAGTCAAAGAATTATCACTATTATTGCCTTTGGAGACACCCGTTATTGTTTCAAGACATCCTTACTCTTAACAAAAAAATAAGAACAGCTCCAGCTGTCAGGTAGTCTCTTTAATAAATACCCTAGATTAAGGGGAAACTGGAATGCAGCAGAAACATATATCATACAGCAACTGATACCACCTAGGCATATCTCACTCCATTTTTTTGACTGCTGCAGTGACTTGACAGCAAATGCATCTTCATCCCTGCTATTCAGGGTGTTGTACAAAGTAAAATCTCCCAGATTAATTGGCTTAATTTACTTGTTTACTGCCATCTTCATCTATAAAATGGGTTATCAGGAAGAAATGTAATGGACTGTGATATGTAAAAAGTCACACTGGATAAACCTAATGGTTCTTTCTGCTTCTGAACTAGAAAAAGAAAAATAGTCTAATCATCACTGTTTACAGAGCTTATATAACAATAACTTGACAACACAGACGTATTTCAGACTACTAGCAAAGTGTATACCTGTATAAATACAGGTATTAGAGTAAGATACAAGCTACCAATAAAGAATACTACAAGTTTAGAAGTACAGATGCTGCAGCCTCTCAAACAGGCACAACAGATACTAGCAGAATTGTCATCTCAAAGTAGGAAAACTTGTGCATCGCTCATCGACCACTATCTTTCTACTTTCTCACAATCTCACCAACACTTACATAAGCCCTTCCTTTGGCATCTTTTTTTATTATTATTATTTTAGGAATCTCATCAATTGTGTTCCAGACTTCCTTTGACTACACCTTAGGAGCCACTGGGGTACATATCGACCAGGGTCACTTTTACCTTCCCTCCTCTCATCACCCCAGCTGGAGAATGTTTCTCAGGGACAGAATTTGTTTCTGCACATCCATAAAGGTCAGACAGGCATGGTAAAGACATGCAGTGATGTAAATAGGGAATTCAGCCTATGCCTCAATAATTTATTTAAAACAACAGCAATATTTATTTTATTCCAGTGACTTTAAATACATATTCTATGAATGCACATATTCTTTAAACATTTGCTTTAATTTTCTTATATTCAATCATGTCTGAAACAAGTATCTACAAAAAGTTTGCATTTGCATTTACAGTACAACCAGTAAAAACAATTAACTGAGAAAAAAAGTTCCAGGATCCTCATTAAGAACTACTTTTTTGAAGTAACTGACAGTACAAATGTTTTTCCATAATTTCTGTGAGACTGTTTAAAAATTCATCAAAGCACTTCCACATAAAGTTGGGCTTTGAAATACATAATCAAACTTGGTGTTAGTATAGATCTCCCTGCCCATTCTCTGCCTGATTGCCTAAGGAAGCACAGGAAACATGCCCACCCTCTATGCCAGCCTCCCTCTTCCAGCCACTGCACTTCCAAAACTGCTCACTGGTTTCCTTCAAAGACAGAAAAGTGTTGAAAGGCTCAAAAATAACAGTATTTCCTCAAATTCGAAAAACTGCCTTCCAGGTGCAAACAGACATAAATGAATGGCTCTGCTGAGAGAAACCTGGGCTTTCTATCCTCTGTGTGATCAGTGGCTGGAGAGGCATCGGCTGCCACAAAGCTGCAGCGCACACACCACGTGGGAGGGTTCCTTCCAAGCATCAGCAGTCCCCAGGGCTCCAGTTTAGGCAGACACACATCAGACCAACATCATCAGTTCCACAGCTCAGGCAAAGTCTTCTCTACTCGCAAACACTACAGAGGGCACTTTCAGCAAAACATCTCAGAGCTTCAGCAGGTGTTGAGAAACCCAGTGTGGAGTCAGGGTTTGAACTTTATGAAGGCCTCAGTTAAAGCTGTAGACTGAATTTCATCCTGAGATGCCAAGTACCTTTTAGATAAAAACTACTCAAGCAAGAGATGACAAGTACCTTTCACAGCCTCTTCTACAGGAAGTCCAACGAAAGCTGCAAAATCATCTGCCACTATCGAGGTATAAGCCTGAGACACCAGTGCAAAGGCTCGTCTCCTGGTGGCATCTGAGGGCAGAGAAACAGTGTGAGCAGA
>JAOXXN010000065.1:3165541-3176556 GCA_026770055.1 Myrmophylax atrothorax | reverse complement strand
GTTACTCTGAAAGACAAAGCATTCTGATTTCTCCTTCTTTCAGTCAGTAATATGTTCCTGAAATAGCTCTCTGTGAAAAACAGTGCAAGAATGATGAGCTTTTTGAGTTAGCAAGTTCTGCCTTCAGAAAAAGACACTGTATTGGAAGACACATTCCACATCAGTTCATGTTCTTGTGTCAGGAAAGTCAATTATGATTTTGAAGTAACATTTGCAGTGTGCTACACTAAACCATGCAAAACCATCTCAAAGGCTTTTAAGCCTGACTTGTTTCTCTGTTACAATTCACATTTAGCAACTTGTTCATTAGCATGTTGTCTGATGGGATGGGTTTCCCTGGAAAATACATGCTGATGGATGCTCCTTAAACATATGCCCTACACAAAGAACATGTCGTGGAAAAAGGTGCAATCTGAAAGTCATCCCCTGCTGCCTCTTAGGAAGGTACAGCATCCTCTCTTTTATGCCTATACACCGTATTTGCTATTTTTTACCCTCCTATGTATTATAGTTAAGAATGAATACATGAAAATAATGTCATGGGTTTCAATGCATATTAAAAGATGAGAGCTAAGCCTTCACAGGTAACAAAGCAGTGAGCTACAGGTGCATAAGCTAACTCTTTTTCATCTATGCAAACATGTTCAGGTATTGTTTCCAAACCCTTGTGTTTCTACAAATACATTGAGCTTCAAGTCTAAATCTCAGTTCGATGTCAGTGTTTCTCTCAACTTAAGACAGCAAGACTGTCTTAATGCCAGTACAGAAATTAAGAGAGCAAACTGCAGGGATGGGCAGGTTAGGAACTCCTGCAGAAACACCTGGTAACAGAGACAGAAGTAGTCACACTTTCACAGAGGAACATGAGGAAGAAGGTAGCCAGGAACTGTGAAAAATAAAGGAAAGGGAACTCAGTCATGGCAGCTGTGAGGATGGGCAGTACTGTCAATATTTTGGCCTCTAAGGTGGAAGTGTGAATCCCATCCCTCCCATCACAGAACAGCTATTTTGAAGACAGCCTCAGCAAATTAAGATGTTATCCCCACCAGCAGTTAAACTACCACAAGGGACTACACTGAAGACAGCCAGGTTATTTTAAACTGACATTTAAGGTATGCTCTGCTCATCTGTTTCAGTTTTGAATCAAAACAGATTAGAAACATTCAAACAACCTGTTAACAGTAATTTGGCTGCTCAGAGAGAACAATCCAGCTCAGTAGCAGAAATGAAGGATTGTTCCAGCTATACTGCAAAAAAATTCTGTAAGTCTTCAGAAATGGAAAATAAAAACTAACATGCTGAGCAGAAATATTCCTGATGTCAGTACCCTGAGCAAGGCATGTAACCTTAGTGGATAGGAGAATATTATTTCTGAAATCCTGACTCTTAAGATGTTTTACCTAGTGATGGTAGAGGCCTCTGGGATGGCATCCTAGAAATCCCTCCGAAGTCTGCTTACCTTAGACCTTCTTTTCATTTAGTGAGAGCAGGGTCACTCTTTTACTAAAAGCATTGCCAGAGAAAAATCTGTTGACTCTGTTTTAATGCAGTAGTAGAGAATTATTCAAGATGTGAAAGATATGTTCTGTTTGTCTCTATTGTCCACGTGGAATAGGCTGCTCATCACTTTATTCAGTTGGAACTCGAAAAACTCCAGGGATGGAGACCACACAACATGCCCATACAATCTATTTCACTGCTTTCATAGAATCACTGCGAAAAAGTGATATTCTTACGTCCAGTGCTTGTACTTAAGGAGAAAAGAGGCACAGCAGGAGTCACACTGTCCCCCTGCAGCAAGGACCTCTAAGAGAAAGTGGTAACTACCACGGTATGCTACATAAAGACCAATAAAGTTATTCAGGATAAATAAAGACTTCTGGATTTTCAGAGCCTGGACAAGGAAGAAGCATGAAACAAGAACGAGGCTGTTCAGCCCCATTAGTTTGAGACAGCCTCCAGAGACAGCTCTTCACATGCCTAGGAAAGTATCCACAGAAAACTGTAGCCTTTAGATTGTCACCTTTGGATCACGCTGAGCAGTGCTGTCAGTATGTACCTCTCCTACCTGCCCCCTGTGCCAGTCACTGCTGGTTGTGTCCAGAGTGCTTCCTGTAAAGCCTCACTAACAGCAGGATTGCTGGGGAGGCTTTGCACATTCGGCTCTCTGTAGCACAGGGTTAATTTCAGCCTCCAGGTTTCCAGGGGTTTTGCATTATTCTATGAAATTTTGGCATTTGCATAAAACCTTTAAATAGCTTTTGTTCATAGTTCAGAATCTATGCTCTGAGATGGGAGTAAATTTTGCAGACATACTGAGAATAACCAATTTCACAACTTTCAGATTCTTATGACAAGGGTACAGAAATTACAAATTTGCCTTATGTTACACCTGATGCAAATGTGTGGGTAGAAATGTTATTTAGGTGCTTAAAATACGGAGTTCAAGCAAAAGTATACCATCTCACAAGAGTCTTTCTTGCATCCTTTCTCAGCAATTTATCTAAGTGGAATAAATTTTCTCCTTTTATGTTTATGCTTTTCTCACAGAGCTGCTTTGATGTAGAGGACACTGATGAGAATGGTAGATGATAATATTTTATTTTCCCATTGTATGGAGTGAGAAAATGCTTTCATGATTTGTAAGTACTATTCACACTTTACAAGGAAGAATTTTAAACCTTTAGAGAGATTACATGATTTCCCAAAGTCTCATAGTGAGATAATGGTTGAAACAAGAACAGAACTACATTACTTCATCCAATATCCCCAGTTCTAACCTATCCTCTGATTTAACTCAATTTAATATTGGATATTAAAAGTTAACAGGCTCAGAGAGTAATGACCAAGTTCCTGGAACAGAATCCAATGAAGATGACTTAATACACAGAAACCATTCCTGGGTGAGGAAGGTCTGAGACACAAAAGCCTGGGAGACAGGAGAGGACTCAGGTCAGCATCAGTGTTTACATTCTTCCCTAGCCTCCTCCTTTTGGATGTTGCTGGATAAAAAGCACCAGGCAGATAGATCTCTGGCCTGCCTAAACCAGCCATTTATAATTTACCTTCAGTCTGTATGCTAAGTTTGCTAAATCACCAACAAAGGAGATAGTGGTGTAGAAATAACACAATGGGAGCGCTTGGCCATTGGGGAATTGCAAGAAGCCAACTGTTTGAAGTGTTCTGCCCCAGATTCCTGGACTCCTGAAGTTACTATAACAACACACCAGCACCACCTAAAAATGTTTTCTCTCCTTTCTTTCTTGTGTTTTAGAAAATCTGATCTAATTGCAGAACCTCTGAGCAAAGAATAATGTTGACCAAAGCTGGCACAAGTTGGCAATCTCACAGAGACAGGGCTGTCTTGTATTGCTTGGTCACTTAATTTTCATAAAAGGGTTTTAGCCTTGCCTTCCATTTCCCAGGATGCTCAACAGCAGTGGAGATTTCTACCTAGACACAGAGGAATTCACTGATAGACAGCTCCGGACAGTATAGAAACAGTATCTTCACTCAGTAGCACAGGGAAAGCTTGGAGCCAAGAATGGCCCAGAATAACAACTCCATAGGGACAGGATTTGCATCTTAACAAGGGCATAAATGATTGCCGAAGCTTTGCCTTCGGAGCAGCCACTTTCAGCCTCTGAGGAACAGGATGTTACTCTACAAATCTGATTACATGGGGGTTGTATCAGTATGTCATAGATGGCAATGTTCTGCTGTTCAGGGAAATTAAGACACTATTGGATATTTAATCTGATTATTTTATGGTGTTTTAAATAGTACTCCACTCTTCTAATATTCCAATAAACAGCTTGGCTGATCCTACTGGAAATGGGAGAAGGAAAGACATGAGAGGCTGCCTACACAATTAAACTGTTATGGGAGCTGCCATGAACTGCCAGAATACAAATAGTATTTTCCTTCTTCCTAGCCCTTTTCTAATATCCAGTCTCAGCTATACATTTGTTAAGCTCTGCAGTTTGACTCTGATGACAGGCATATAACTCATGTAGATCGAAGAAGCCACAATGCTAGAGCACACACAGTGCTGACCTTTCCATGGAATACTTAGTTCTTATGCTCATGACAATCTTACTTGTTATTATGACCATAAACAACTTCCCACAGTCTATACAGATAAATCAACTGATGCTTTAAGGGGCGTTTTGCTACAATATTATTTTATAACAAAAACCTCTAACTGCACTGAGACTAATCTGTTAAGAAACAGAGAAGGGAAGGAACAGGCAATGAAACAGGATACAGTACTAACACTTATTGTAAGGTTCTTGTGTTTATTTTTTAAAAAATACACTGCCCTTGTCTCCTGCCCAGATGCCGATCTACCCTCAGAACTGAAAACCACATTTTTAAGACATCTTATTTGATGTTCTGCTGGTTGTGTTATGTATTCAGAGCAGGTAGTCTGAAGCAAAGAACAAAGGCTGCGTAATTTGAACTTTAACTCATACTTCACAGGTCGATGCCTCACTCAGCCTGCAAGAAGAAGCAATTATTGCACTTGAGCTAACAATATTATAAAAGGGGGTCAGTGACACACCATTTCATTGGCAAGACGATGTGCAGAAAAAAAACAAAAAAAACAAAACCAAAAACCCCACAAAAACAACAAACCCAAACTAAAAATAATTAATTTTCCTAAAAGCACTACAATTTCACCTCCCTGACTGAGGAACTGTTCAAAAGCTTAAAGGAATACACTGACATGACATTAGCTGCTTGAAATCTTACTTTGAAGTAATTCTGGAATATAGTTATAACAAATAATTGAGCTTTTTCCTTCATTATTTAAATATCACATTTTTCCTTCTATGTTGTTAATTAAACGTTTTCTTAAAAAAGAAATTGAGTAATGGCAGCTTCAAAACAAACAGTAAGGGTGACCTGCTCCTAAGCAATGTCAATTTAAAGTAATCCTATACACTTTTGGTAGCTTCTGTTTTTAACAGTGGCTGCTTTCATTCTTGGAAACAATTGCTGTTCCTTTTGGAACAGGTAAATTGCTCCAGTGAGTGACAAGTTAGTCCTCTTGCTGTGAGGCTGGAAGCTGTTCCTTCAATCAAAACTAAGCTGGTTGGAAAGAACTGATTTTATGCCTCACCAAGTCTGGTGTTGCCTGAATATGACAGGACATTATCTCAGTGCCTGCCACTGCTACAGGAAAAGGCCATGTGTGCCTGAAGTACAAAGTGCCAGAACCTGCTGCTTAATGAGGGGCACAGGGAAAGGATGGAAATGTCCTTCCAACAACCCATGCGTGCTGTGGGGGCAACGACTCCAAAAGACAGCACAAATTTTGGGTCTTGGTATAAACAAGCATCCCCCAGCTGTTGCCATGTGATAGTCTTTTCCTTGAAGTCCTTGAATTGAACATGCACTAGAAACATCTATGGATTGTGGAAATATTTGGCATAATGTAAGACGGGGGAAAAAATCTTGCTCACAACTCCCCAGCTTGCTCTCATTCAGCATTTTCACCTGTTAATCAAAGTGATGATCAAAACACTGAATTGAGGCCTTGAAAAAATCAGCTTGTAACCCAAGGCATTTGCTCATGCTTCCCCAGGCCTGCCCCACTCTCCCATAAAGCACTGCTTTATTTATCAGGACAGAGTAATTAGCTCCTATCTTGTGCTGTGCTCAGCTCTGAGTGAAGCAGGGTAACTGGAGAACTGCTAGAGACACATTGCAGCAAATGGAAAAGCAGCTGGGGCAGTTATACAAATTCATCCACTGTGGGAAAAGGAGAGTTTAAACCAGAAAATGCAGTATCAGACAGTGCCTGACCTTTGAAACTGTGTGTCAGTCTTGGTGGGAAAACAAATATACCACTTGTCATTAACGGGCATCCCTTCTACATGTGAACAACAGGCTATTGTGTTACAGAGAAAAGCAATGTCCTCAACATCTTCCATTAATCCTCCTTTGGGGCCCAGGAGTGGGGTAGGGTGGGGGGCACACACAAAAAAAAAGTCCCCAAAAGATCAATGCTGTAATTGTTTCATTAAAAAAAAAAACAAACAACAAAACAACAAAAAAAACAACCAAAAAACCGAGAACACTGTAACAACTTCAGTTTTAGCTTCTAGATTCCAGGAGACTCTAAAAGTCCTTGCAATATACAAACTTACTAATGTATGCACATAATCATCTTGAAGTTGTGAGGGTGAAAGGAGAACAGTTAGGACCCAAGCAATGCAGTGCAGCATCCTGGGCAAGAACAACTTAGAAAAATTACGTAAAATGTGAGATTGCCCTTAAACCCCTTCCTCTCACACATTTTAAATCCAATAATTTGTAGTTAATGATCAACATCACAAATGATAATTTAATTTGCAATACTTGTTTCGGCAGACCAAAAACTGCACATGAATAGCTTATGATGAAATGGCCTAAGAGTAAGAAAGTTACTCTAATCCATCTGCTGAAGCCCATTTAGACACTGAATTGACTCTTCTCTTTCCAGACGATGCTGAAAGCTATGCTGATGTCAGGATGACTAATCATGTTGTACTATTAATCTAACATTTTTAAAAAATCTTTTACCTGCATCCTGATAAGAAAACTAGATTCAAAACATTACATTAACCAACATGTCCCTGTTGTCTTATCATAGGAAATAAAGTAGTTTACTTCTGAAATCAAGCATAAAATGTGAGTGTCTCAAATTATTAGTTTCCTGTATATAAAATGGAATAAATGTCTATATTACTTGACAGGTTATGTGTATGCACTGCAGAAACCATATTAAGAAATAAAACAAAATCAGAAAATGACACCTCTTGAAACTGTCTTATCTCACACTTCCTAACTGCAGACAGCTCAATCTGCTTAATCTAGAACAATCCAAAGTGAGTGTCTTTCTTAGATCCTTCTGTATCAGGTAAATTAATGATGATAGCCTTGTAAGAGCATTGTTTCTGCAATAAAACACATGCAGAAAAACGAGTCTTAGGTCTATTTTTCACACCAGGCTCAAAGAGAATAACAGAGATGAACATCTGCCTCACTATACAGATGTGATCCACTTACTGTTCTGGTTTGTGTAACTACAGTTTCTGCAGCATTTTGTGTCATGGGGTTCCTTGCCTGGCAATGTTCATTAAGAGATTTTATATCAAGGCACTGATGTACTCCATCTGTTTTGAACATATTGCCAGTGTAAATCAGCTTAAAGCAAGTTTATGCACCCCTCACAAGATTAGAAGAATCCTCATTTGGCAAAAAACCCATCAATCCTCAAGTGGTCCATTTTCAGGGTTGCAAAGCAACTCAGAGAAAGGCAAACAGATGACTTCAGAGTGCCAACAAAAAGCCTTCTGGCCACAACTCTCCAGTAGCTGTAGGTCAGTGGACCTGCGCATCTGATCTTCCAGTGAAGATGATGTTAATGTAGTTTTATTCTTTGTCCCCAGAAATCCGTGATATCTGAACTACTGCCCTCTTTGAATGATATAAACCACCCATAAAAAAGGGATTACTTGCAGAGTTTTCATGTCTATAATATGTCTAAATTTTGCCCATTTACAAATCTACTTAAACCACACTACACCACCATACAACCCAAAACCTTGCATAAAAATATGTATCACAAGCAAAGACTCTACTTTGAATTAGATTAATTACCAGAGCTAATTTTGCTATTCTTTTCTCTTTAGACTTTATCACTTGAATTTAAACTGAGACTTAAAGCAAAGCATTCAAAAAGAAAATCCACAGGAAATTGTATGCTTTCATTTAAATCTACGAAAGAGAAAACAAAACCCTCTAAGGAGACCTACAAAGGACAAAGACTACACCTTCAACAGGTAAGGTAAAGGACTCATGTCCACATTTAATAGTTAGTTATAAAGTCTGGCTGTGTCTTTTTTTTTTTAACCTTTAAAGGTGAAGTATTATTGAAGACAAGCTAAATTGCTATAGATTTAGGAACAAAAAATGTGACCAATTTTTTCTATCCTCATAAAATTTAAGTCCAATGAGATAATGTGTGTTCACCAATTCAGAAAAACTACTTGAAATAAAATACTCCTCATAAAAATATCTCTGTTGGATTGGTGGATTGAGCATGCATGGCAGAAAATAGTCCAAATACTTCTTTCCAGATTTCTGCATCTAAACATTCAGTTTATTTCCTAAATTACGAGATTTTTAAAGAGAAATATGTCCTGTCAGCCTCCAATACTCCTGGATCATATCAGACTTACTCCAAAGTCTTTTGATATATATATCAAAGTAAACTGGAAAGATGTATTATTTCATTCAAGCTGAAAAAAACAAAAGTCATTTAAAGGGAAAGACAAAGTCACCTGCTTTGCCCACTCAAACAGAGCAGTGGTGTGTGTTCTACCTTCTCCCACTCGCTGCAGAGACAGAAACCAGTTTCCTTCTCAGACCTCCAGTCCACATGGATACAAAGGGCAACACTTTACCCTGTGCTTCTAAACAGCATGACCATGCCCTGTTTTGCAAAAAAGCAACTTACCTCAGTTTCAAGCATCTACTAATTAAAGTCTCCAATATAGATTTTCCCTCAAGGAAAAGCTTCATGCATCTACTACACTGCTGCTCACAGAATGCCAATTTATACTTCAGGATAAGATCACAAAACATAATAACCTATATTTTTTAATGCAGTTCTCTATTCATCCTCCTTTTATAAATGAGATTTTATTAGATTTTTTAAAATCAATTTTGAACCACCCCTTTTTATATTTTCCAGGTTTGTATATTTGCTAAGAAGATTAGTGTGATTAAGATGATTAATAACCTAAAACAGTTCTCGTCTCTGACAGAAGGAATGAACAGCAGAGACTCATCAGGAGGCATTCTTAGTTTTCATGTGAGGCCTCAAATTGGAGTTTAAATACTCCTTAAGCATCAAGCTCTTTGCACTGGGATAAATTCCACTGTAAGCAACTGGCTTAATTTTGGTTTTTTTCCCCTGCATATTTCTAGATTTACTTTCCCCCTCCCTTATCTCACCCTGTTTTCTGTAGAACATCTGCCAAGAGACCTCAGGAAGACCCTCAGTTTATACCCATGTCTTAACTAAACTCTAGTTTTCTCATAGTTTGAGCAATGTTTTCCTGAGGTGCTTTATGTCCATTGATACCCCATGAACAACTCTGGGTTCTGTTACTCTATTAGAATAAATCAGCTTCTCGTCCGCTGAACTAAACTGGCTTGCATTTGCTGTAAATTTGTGCAACCCTTTCTTTAGTGATATACAAAAGTGAATCCAACTGCTGAAACTTGGAGGTGCATAAGATGCAGTGACTGTGCAGAGATTCGACACTTCTCAAACTTACTACTGACGTAGTTTAAATCCCTGAGTTTAAGGTCTGAAGGGATCCCAAATAATTCTGTGAAAGTGTAGCTAACAAAAAAAAAAAAGGCAAACTCTGCATAACTTTCTGCCAAAAACTATACAAAACTTTGGATTTAATACAAGGTCAAGATAAAATGGGATTTAGTGGATTTTTTACCAACCTGCTTATTCTCTGTCTCAGTTAAAAGACAGAGGAAAGGAGAACAAGGACACAGAAAGCATCCACAAAGCAAGCGATCACTGGGGTACAGAGCTCTTATCCTCACACAGACATGATCTGCTACACCTGGAAATACATAAAAGCAAAAGGGATGGTGGCAGCTCTTCCCTGGGGATGATACCTGAGAAGAATAACAGGGCAGGGTAGGTTGTGCCATATCCACAACAAAGAACTTGCAACAGAAAGCCATCCAGAACACAGGAGATATTCCTCTTTTCAAACTGATGACAAATGCTGTAACAAACTTGTTTAGTGGAAGTGTCACCCACAGAAAGCCCTGGATTCCCACAATCCACCCAGAACAGCAAACAGCTCAAACTTGAGTCCCTCAGAGTAACAGCTCTGCCAAGCAAGTGGCCAGGTTTGTACCAGGCTCAGCTGAAGCTGCTGCCATCTCTTGCCTTTTGCATTCTCATCCATGGGATTTCAACACTCGTTGCTCTGCTGAGCCCTGAGCCAGGAATCAGCATTACAATTCACACACACAGAAAGCCCAAGCGCAGAACTGATAAAATAGCAAAGCAGTGCACAAATCCAGGCTCTCAGTGTGCACATATGGCTGCTTCAAATACCTCACACACCTTGTCTGAATCACTAACATTTGTCAGAGCAGAAGCAGTACCTTCAAGGCAAACTTCTGCTCTGAAATAATATCGAGTAGGACTCACCCCTGAGTCAGAAACTTACAGTCTTTTGTGGGTTTGTAATTTCTTTAGCGAGGGCAGAGTAAATCAAGGAGAAACTGGAGTGGTATTTTAAAATTAGAATAAATATACCAGTCCCTGCTCCCCCAGCCTGGTTACACACACACACACACATTCACTCTGTGATGCAAATAAACAGCTGTAAATAAAGTTTTACCTTTTGAGGAAGTTGGAGTTCAAATCCTGGAGCACTATGTTTCTCTCAGCTTGGCATTAGCACCTGGAGTTGTGGACTAGCAAGCACAATATTCTTCAGGTTTTGTGTGTCTCAGATCAGCAAATACAGGTGGAAGATGAAACTAAGACATACTGCAAAGGGGACAAAAGGAAAAATAAGTGAAAAATTGTAAAGGGAAGAACTCTTTGGACAGAAATTTACGGAAATGGAAATAATAGGCACATGAACATAAAGAAACAAATTAAAATTTGGGACTATAAAAGTGCTTCAAGGTTCTTAGTTACTATAAAACCTCATAGGATTTACAAAAGTAAGTTAAGCAACTCTCCCTATGTTTACTCCATCTTTCACTCCTTCCCAATTCATATTTCTGCTGATGTAACCTCCCCTTGGCCATTAAATCTTTTACAGGACAATTTTTTCCTCTTTTCCTCTAATTTTTTCCTCTTTTTTTCTCTCTTTTCCTCTAATTTAATGAATTAAATATCATAAACTTTTGACATATTCAATACCACATATAAGTGCATATGTATGGATACCATGTTGGGTAAAAATCCA
>JAOXXN010000065.1:3147223-3160130 GCA_026770055.1 Myrmophylax atrothorax | reverse complement strand
TGACATGGCTTACAGGGACTGTAACAACAGTTACTGACCTAGGAAAGGACTAAAGAAACTGCATCATATCTTAAAGTGAACATTTTAATGAAAGCTTATTGCACCTCATCATCATCATGACAGCTTATATAATTCAATGTCAAGCCCCTCAAAATGTTGCCTGATACTAAACATAAGCTTTAGTCATCACTACCTTCCACTTACCATGTAGTGATTTTTATTCTCATGTTTTTTACTTAGTCAAGGCTCGGGCATGCCTGATTTCCTTTATATAAAACACAAGGCCTTCAACCACCAGTAGGTAGTTCCCTGGGCACATGTTCTGGAATCAAACATTTGTTTGATTGTTTTGATTTATTTCCTCTTGCCTCAGGTAGGCTTCAGGAATTGAGCAGCTTGTACTCCTACCATGGGGGGATTAACTTAATGACTTGCTTTGTTCAATCTGTTTAGTGCATCCCAAAGTCCAAGTGATGCATTGAGGGCCAGATGGGGAGGGGAGAAGGGGGGGAAAGTCAAACATTTCACCAATAGAAAACAAGGGTTTCCAGAAACTTGTTGAACTGACAACCATTTTATACTTGTTTAGCTTCAGTCTCCTGAAAACCATACCGTAATTTCAATCTTACTGTTTTGCCACTGCACTTGCTCCTAGTGAAATACAAACACACATTACTATACTTCATTTTATATCCATGTTTTTCTATAAAACACATGAATATATCTGAAATTGATTTACCTCCCACTTCCCCAACTTCAATAAAACACATAAATTCTTCAGATAAAGACTTACTTGATTACAGATTGGAGTTGGGATATGGGGTTGTAGAGGCCCAGAGAAGTTGACTTCAGTCATGGGATGGATGGATTGTGCTGGTACATTCACCCCTCCCCACTATGATCTGAGAAATGCTCATTAGGCCTTGTTCTTAACAAAGTGCACCTGGGCAAAGCTCCTCTTGAGCTTATCAGAAACACTGCCTGTTCCCAGGATCTAACAGGTGTCTGTCTAATAAGCACCTGGTTCTCACCCAACTGCCTTGGAAACTTATTATTTACCTGAATAACAACTCAAGTGGAATAATATTTTTGTTATTGAACCTTCAAATCAAGTTCCTGACTCAAATTGCAGCCAGAATGGAAAATTAGGCCAAATAAAGCCCACTCTCTTGAGACCCTGTAACAGTAGTCCAAAGCAAGACCCTCTGAGCTCTCGATTCCCAGAAGGTAAGGGGCTCATGTGTGTGTCTCAGACACCAACAGCTGGATGGCTGTGCAGCTGCTGGTAACAGCAGACAAGAATTCTTGGTACTAACAAGGGTTGTTGGTGTTCACACGCAGTGGCAAAGAGCAAGATGTAGCTAGAGAAGGGGCAGAGACAGGGCAGCACTTTCCTGGGACAAACATCCTTGTTGTAGATCCTGGAGATAAGCACAACACCACCAGTGCAAGTGTAGGAATGAGGCCAAAAAGTGGGCACAGACTACAGAGGGGGATAAAGACCAGCAAAGACCCCTGAAACCCTCTCACTCATTTCCAGAAAGGCCTGAATGAATGGACTGCACATGATAACTAATTTGCAGAGAAAGCAAGAAGCCAGTCCACAAAAAGGTATCCCACTCCAAGCCCAGGTGGCATCCCCAGATCCTGGACATCTCCTCGGCCAGACCAACACGTCTGGATCAATGCTCAAACCAGGACTGGTGATCTCTTTTTCTCTTTCTTTTTTCCTCTTTTTCTCTCACCCCCATCATTAATTCATGTCATCTTTTTTTTTCTCCCCTTTCACCCCGTCCCTGTATCCAACACCCAGTGCCACCTGCTTCTATAGCAGGTCATGGACTAATATGCCAATTTCCATGACAAAGGTGTATTTTACTAATAAAACTTTCTGATTTTTGTTGTTCTTTCCAACCACAAGCATTTACAAATCTTAGGTGCTTCCTTCCCCTTAAGGGTGGGTTGTCACAGGGGTTCAGGTACTTCACAGCAAACAGCAAATGTACCAAAGGTGACTGGATGCTGCAAGGAACAGAGTCTGTGAGTTTCCCCACCCCCTGGTTTTTTATTCTAAGTAGGTATAAAAGTACTATGAGAACTGACTGTCTTTTGTCCATCAGCCTGAACTGGGGGGAGGGAAGGTATTAGTCTGGAAAGCTTGGAAGAAGGAAGAAAAGATTGAGCCAAAACTTCTAATAGCAAGCAGCTCCAAACAGCTGGAAGTATCCAGAACACATATCCAGAGCTTCAACTGTTCTTATGGTATTTTCTGAGCCTTTAAAAGCAGGAGCAATAGCTCAGGTCTTAAGCCATTCTTAAGCATTAAGGGTCCTTTATTTCAGCTTTATGCCAGAAGCTAGTCAGAATTAATAGCACTTTTTGCTCTTGGCAATTTCTTTTTATTTATTTTATTACTTTATGAGTAAATTTGTTCTTAATAATTTTCTCTGCAGGGGACAGGAAGACATTTATTTCTACAAGGAGCATTTTTCTTTCCTGGGGGTCCCAATAGTCACATTAAAAAAAAAAAAAGGTTAAAAAAAGAATATAAAAAGTTTTTTAAAAAGGACATACATAATTCTCTCACTGTGAAATACCATCTCTTTTTTTCCCAAGTACTGACAGTGAATTGGTTCTTTTAATTCCCAGGCATTTCAAGAACAGCATGAGACTTGCAAAGGCAAGAGAAAACAATGCAGAGTAAAAAGTACTGATTAACTTGTGGTGGCTCATTGAATCAGAATGTGGTTCCCTACTGTGCTGTCTCTAAAAATCTTAAATCATCTCTCTCCCAGAAGCACACGGAATAATTTGATGTCTCAAGGTAACAAAGTTAATTCCTTTAATCCAAAGGAAAAATCTTTAGAAGTTTCTTATGGGTGGAGGATCTTGATACATTGCATTTCTAATTATAAAATCTAATTAAAAAGTCCAGCTATACATTACTAAACAGCTAATGTCTTTTTCCTTTTTAAAACAATCAGACACAGCTATTTCTTACATAATAGCCCCACAGGTTTACTCTAAGAAAACACTTTCTACTTGGTCCTACTTTATTGCTTCATTACTGGCTCCAGTTTTAATTGCAAAATGATATCTAAATGGTGGTGGTCTGATCATTTTATACCCCCCACCCTCTCTTTGTCTGAGTACTTAATTCGTAATACATATGGTGTTTTATATATATATATATACACACACACCCCCATCTACTACATAGATATACTAGATGTATATTCACCAGAAAAAGCACAATGAAGCAATATTTGGAACACACCAATGGATTTCAATAGATAAGGGTCCCATGTAAACATGGTATGTTAATGCACTTTAAGGTATAGAGATATAAATATCTAGATTGCTCACCAGGGCCATGAACTCACTGACTGTACAGAAGATCGTAAGACTCTTGGTCCTACAACTATTCCTGGTATAAAAATGGGGAACTGGGCACACTTTAGTTACTCTAACAGTTATATCAGGGGACAGAAATTATCATTTTCTTGGGAATATGACATTAGAGCCCATATTTCTGTCCTGCCTAAATCAGAAGGTATTACCTTCAGGATCCTTGAAGGTTCACCACAGAGAAACAACATTCCCTACCAACTGGGAGTTAAGTTTTTCAGCATTTATTGCCTTCTTTCACTAGAAGTTGTTAAAATTTCCACTACTCTCTTGAGAACTTAATACTTCCAAAAAGTAAGGTATTACTACTTTTATTATTACTATTTTCATTACTCAGGGAGGGAAGGACAAAGATTACACATGGCACAGATGGACGAAACACTTGGAGCCAAGTCCCATTACATCTTTTCATGCATCCTCCCAAGCTGCTTTTTTCCTTCCTTTTTCTTTGTTTCTTGACAACATATTATGCATCCCTATTTGGAAACCACCATTGCAGTGACTGTGTCTCCAAGATCACTCTATACAACAGTTTTTCTGACATAAATGTCCCATGCTTTTCCCCAATTTGTCCTTCCTCACTACAAAGTTTCTTCTCTTCATTCACGCTCTGTTCCAGGCACTGGAGTTTTGGGGAGTTTCACGCCAGCTCCTTCCTTGTTTGATCTGGTAGATGCACATGATCTGTTATTTTTCAGCTTACGCTTTTGTCAGTACAACTCTTTGCATTCCTGTTAGTTGTTTAAATCCTGTTTTTTTGCTATGAAATGATTCTAAATTATTCAGCTGTTGTACAAGGTCCTTCCTAAGGTTTTCTTTACATTCACTACAGGATAAACAAAAGAGAATGAAGCCAGTAAAAAGTAATAAAATTTTCTCTGGGTGTCTTCAGACTTTCCTGCAAGTTAGAGAGATCCTTTAATAGATTTTTCCACTTCTCATTCTTCGCCTGTCCAACCTTCATTCCCTTTCCTTTGGATGTTTTTAAACAAAACCTTGCAAGCACTTTGCAATCCATCCTGTACTAAACTCTCTGTTCAATAAATTCTTCTTCCCTCTCAGATTCCTCTGCTCCAGAGCTGCTTTCAGGCACCACAGGAACTGAACATCAGGTACAATCCAAATCCCTTTCCATCAGAGTTACAGACTTCAAGGATCAAATCCTGCCATTTCCATGCCCACCCCTCATGATCATCATTCTCCAGCACTGGTCAGACCTCAGCCCATACCTGGTTTGCTCAGAGAAGAACAGATACTCATTTTTCTGTAGGTTTTTTAAGAAGTACATGGCACTTACCAAAAATGTGACTGCAACACAGATCAAATGCCTTTCCATAACAGCTCTGCAAGGCCATACATGTGGAATCCTTCCTCTCTCAGGGGAAGACTGTTGCACAGCTACAGCTCTCAGGAGCTCATGTTGTTGGCCTCTCAGTTCTATCAAATTCTCACTAAAGCCAAGTTCAAGATGTGGGAAACCTTACCAAATACTTGCATTTATTGAGACTTGTGCTATTTTATTTTTCACAACTTCTGAAGCCATAACTAAACAAGCAAACACTAAGTTTCAAAACACGTATTTGCATACACACACATGTGTACAAACATATATAAGCACACGCAGGGGTGTGTGTACACAGATACACAGACATGCTTGCTGTTACAGCACCAAAAAATGCACAGTGATCCTCCAGTGCCTTCTGATCCTTGCAGCCTAAATGCCCAGCCCTGCAGCTCTCCTCTCTATGTCATGTACCACCTCATCTTACTAATTTCAGTAGGTTTGCTCATAGTGTAACACTTCACACATAGAGGGTCTTGAAGTCAGGCACTAAAATAACATAACACTAATTAGCCCAAATGCTAAAGAATGAAAGGAGTTTCTGAAGTTAGCTGTCTTCAGCTATATCAGGAGAGAGAAATGACAAACTGTTGTCTTGGGAATATGACATTAAAGCACAAAAATATTAAATTAAACATTGTTGTGCTTTGGAAAATGTCAACAGCTACCTCAGTGGGAGAGTGACAGGGCCCTGGCAGAGGAATTCAGTATAAAGTACAGATTTCAAAAAGAATCTGTTTTATTCTTTAAAAGGAACTGTCAACACAAGTCACAAAGGATGACAGACAGAAGTGAGATTAGGAACAGCCTTTTAAAAAACCTGTCATCTTAGGAAATCAATAGGAAATACTTAACTAATAAATTTTAGCATGTATGATCTTGGGATTTAGTGTTATGCAACCGTCTCTCCTAATTTCATTAAAAGCAATAAATACAATTAGTACTTTAGGAAGACATGGAGGCAACGTTGCTGCACTGTGCCTCACTCTCCAATAAATAAAAAAATAACTTCCTATGCAAACATATCTCAACACTGAGGATGATCTCAAAGAAAAAGACACTAATAACATAGCAGGCTTTATGATTACTATTAGCAGAACAGTCAGTTTAGGTTCTGTTCTGTGTCAGTCTGCACACATACTATAAATTAAAGTATACTTACATATATATGTATACATGTCAACAGTGGATACATGAGTTGTGCAATGTGCTTTATCCAGTTCAGACACCTTCTGCACAACTAGCACTTCATAAAATAAACCAGAATGATAAGCAGAAAATATGTATCAAACTTATTCTATTAGTTCCTATCAGAACTCACAGCTAATCCCTTTAAGATACTGAAGCCTACACAGAACATCAGATTTCTGGACCTTGTTATGGTCTTTCAGGCTGTAAAACTACAGTGACATCCATAAATCAGCAAAAGTTACCAAGCTTGATTCAAATAACCCAAAACTACAAAATTAATTTCTGGCTTGTCATTTTACTCTGCATTTTCTCAAAGTCTGCCTATGTCTAACGTTCTACTCTAATTAGCTAAACTGACTTGTGTAATCTATTATTGCTTAGCCAAAACAATATTCTTAAGATATATATCTCAATTATGCCTATAGTCAGCCCCTATGGACCACACACACCTTTTGTGTCATAATTTTTATAAGACACTGCTGTTCTGATCATGTGCAGAGCAGAAACAAGTGCAATGGAAACATGGTTTAAGTGCCTGTAAACAGAAATATCTTTTCCTCTTCACAAGTTGTCAGTATTTTGTACACCCACCAAAGTATAGGACAACAACATAGAAAAATAAACTCAAAAAAGATTCAGTCTATAGAAGTGTCTAAAAGTTCTGATTTACAAAAAAGTATTTACCACTTACATTCTGTTCTGAATAATGGGGTTTATTTAAACTTACACTTTAGATACCAAATAATGCAATTGATTATTTTCAAAGCACTGAACCAAGACTGTTCTTGGAGTGATACTAAATTAGGTGTTCATTTTTCATATTCGCTAGCAGACCTTTCAAACATGCAAGCTGAAACCAAAATGAAGAATGTTTGGGGTAACACCCAAATGTTAGCTCTCATCCACCAGGCAAGAGTTACCAGCAAGAAAGTTGTGCCAATGCAAGGCATTTTGTGAGCACTAACTTGTTTACCTCATTTAAAATTTTCTAAGTGCTTTGTGCTTTCATTAACAGCACAAGATTTTATTGAGGGATTTTTCCTTTCATCATCTTAGGAAGAAGTCCCATGATAATTTCCAGTGTGGGCTCTGTAGGGAGAGTGTCAAAGGGGTGACAGCAGTAAGTGCAGTACCATCAATATTACCAACCTATGCAGCTGTTTCTATATGCCAGCACATGTAAGAGCAAATGACCTTTTTTATCCAGCTTGGAGTTAACTTAGGCTGTATGTGTAAATATATTTTGCTTTTATTTCCTCAGGCTATCCACTACAAAGGATGAACTGAGACAAACAAAAAGGGACAATCACTAGTGGTAGCCTGTTATATACAAAATACATATCTCATACACAAGACCTCATGAAAGGAATGTCACTCTAAATGCAAGATACTGTCAGCTAAATAGCATTGTAATTGCTAATTTAGCAGACATATGGTTTTAATGAGGCTGGAAGAAAAATCCTTATCTACTGGTGTAGTTGAAAACTATGAGCTGAGAAACAATTACTTAATCTGAAAAGAGATTTGCTACATAAATCCATATAAAGCTGTTGCTAAAGGGTTTCTACTTCTTTACCCTCTATTAGTTCTCTTACATCAGCCTTCTTAGTGAGCCCTTATAACAGAAAAATCGTAATGTCAGTGTAATTATCAAATGCCAAGGCCCTGGAAAATGTCCTGCTTCCTCAGATACAACTGATTTTAGTTTTAATTATTAGGTTTGTTTCTTTTTCTCATGAACAATAATCCATTTACAGACTGAGACCTTTTCTTGTCTTTTCGAATTCCAGAGAATTTTTGCTAATTACAGCATTCACAGTGCTGAGAAATGTATTTGCACTCTGCAGACAAGAAGTTCAACCTAGAAGACAAGGAAATGGGACAAGAGAAGGGGGAAGAGGGGTTGTGTGAATGACAGAAAAAGATGAAAAAATCCTCACACTGCTAGCTCACAGAGATGGGCCAGGCCAGCACCCTGCAGCTTCTGTGAGAAATACTT
Source organism: Myrmophylax atrothorax (assembly GCA_026770055.1). Lineage (NCBI taxonomy): Eukaryota > Metazoa > Chordata > Aves > Passeriformes > Thamnophilidae > Myrmophylax > Myrmophylax atrothorax. The sequence continues at coordinate 3,152,190 of JAOXXN010000065.1, read as the reverse complement.
CCCCACTGTGTTTGTGCTGCATCCTAATGATAATATAGCTCTTGGATCCACATAAATTCAAAAAGCCTTTTGCTAACTCTCTGATCCAGACATCTGACAAAATTAGCTGCATATCTCTTAGATGAAAGTAAATATTCTGCAAATAACCAAACATTTCTGCTTCAACAGTTTACCTACTCAGTGGATAAGGGACTGGCTGGATGGTCACACTCAAGGAGTTGTGGTCAACAGCAAAATGTCTAAATGGGAACCAAGATGAGTGGCATTCATCAGGGGCTGGTTTTGGACCCATGATGGTTTAACATCTCTGTTGTCAGTGTGGACAGTGGGATTAAGTGCAACCTCGGCAAGTTTGCCAACAACACCAAGCTGTGTGCTTAGTCCATGTGCTGGACAGAAGGGATGCCATCCAGAGGTGTGAACCTCATGAAGTTCAACAAGGCCAAGTACATGGTCCTGCACATGGGCTGGGGCAATGCCAAGCACAAGCATAGGCTGGGAGGAGAACAGATTGAGGGCAGCCTGGCAGAAAAGGACTTGGGGGTGGTGTTTGACAAGAAGCTCAGACTGACCCAGCAACGTGCATCTGTAGCACAGAAAGCCAAATGTATCCTGGGATGCATCAAAACCAGTTTGGCCAGCAGGCTGAGGAAGGAGATTCTCCCCCTCTGCTCTGCTCTCGTGTGACCCCACCTGGAGCTCTGGCTCTGGGACCCCCAACAAAAGAAGAATGTGGATCTGCTGAAGCAAGGCCACAAAGATGCTCAGAGGGCTGGAGCACCTCTCCTATGAAGACAGGCTGGGAGAGATGGGTTTGTTCAGCCTGGAGAAAAGAAAGCTTCGGAGCAATCTCATGACATGAGACAGATGGAAGGAGTGCATTGTCCAAGCACATGCAGCTCAACCCCAAGGCAACAGTGCAGTGGATCCTCTGAATAAACACCGGTTATGAATGTGCATTTTGGCAGCAGTTTTCCAGCAACCTTAGCTGGGAAAGGAGCTGGAGTTAGAAAAAGAAATATGAAAACACACACTCTTTTTGCTGTTCATATGGGGCCATGGACTGATTTTACCATACATGTCAGATTCCTGCTGCCAAGAACTGTGTTGAAGAGAAAAAAACCCAAAACACCAACAATAAGAACAAAACAGAAAGGTAAAAAGTACTCTTTTTCAGATGTAGTTTTATATTGATACTTCTAGCCATATTTAGTAAATAAAGGTAATAGCAATAAGCCTAGGGAAAAAAATAATTTCATATGTTAAAAAGTACATTAATGATTCTACAGCACCACAGGTGCTACAGTAGCCGTATCATATCTCTTAGAAAATGCTTTAAATGCCCTGCATGTTTCTGCTGTTACAAATGCACATCATTTATAATGTTCTGTGGATTTTAACTGCATAGCTCTAGCTCAGGGCTCTTCTTGAGCTTAAATATTAGAAGTTTCCCGTATATTTCCTGAAGTGTAATACAAACCTAGGGCGAATTAACTGTTCCTACAGGTTCCTTTACCATGTGCAAGCATAACACAGTAACTACAGCATAATTATTGGAAAACATTTTGATACTCCTCCTAACTTCTGTATAGTAGCAATCTTGCCCAATAAATGGATACTCCTGATGAAGGAAAGTGTAGGATAACTGATCTCTCAGACTGAATGGGACAAACCCATGTTGGGGTTTTATACCCACAGATGTTACACATTTTTCTCCCTTGCCAGAAAGCTGTCCTAAAGATAAGAGGTGAGAGAGGGACATAAACTGCAGAGAGGAGTCAGCTGCAATGATACATGTGAGTCCACAGCTGTAGGAAGCAATGCACCCATTCCACAACCAAAGTTGAGTCTGCATTTCACTCTTTGTCCAAAAGTAATTTCCTGCTTTGTTTCACCCAAGCTGATTTTTCAAAGGCCAATTGTCAATGTGGCTCTTCAAAAGAATAAAAATGATCTCGTACACATATAGCTGTTCTCTCTTTTTCTACATTGTTTTCTCTACACTGATAAGAAAACTAATTAAAATAGCTGATTCCTTCAAAAAGAACTAGAAAGTTCTAAATACACTGAACTCCACTAATCGCAAGCCTTGAAGTCAATAACGTTTTTCAAATGTATTAGAAGAACATGATGGTTGATTTTAATTCTTGAGCCAATATAACGCAGCCATAGATGCAGGATAGAAAATGCTGAATAGAACATGAACATGGCCCTGAGCCCACACAATATTGTCCACTGAGCTACAGAAAAACATGACTTGAGGGAAAAGACAACACTGCCTGTTCCAAAAAGTTGAGCAACACTGTTAAAGAGCAATGTGCCAAGCAAAGACAGGTAATACAAGGGGTTTAAAACATGAAACCCAAGTAAAAAACTATAGACATGCAGTTCAATTCTCTTGCTTTGCTATTTTTTTTAAAAACAATTCTTTATATGTAGAAGCATGCAATTATTTTCTTGGCATATTTTAATCACAGGCAATAGCATGAAGCCTATACAATTTTCTCCACAGGATTCAATCTACGGAATAGGGAATCAGATATCATTTTAGAACACAGTAGGGCCAAATTCTGTCATCCTTATGTTGTCCTTGACTCTCAGTCAAGTCAAAGAATATAAGCACAAGGTTCTGGAGCAGTAAACTGATTTTAATAGCTGTGAAAAAAGGTAAAGGGATCCTTGAAACAGTTTTATTTGTAAGAATGTAAAATTCTAGTCAGACAGTTATGTATGACAAATATTAAAATGCTGCTTTATAAAAAAATAAAGTTATTGAAAGTAAGACTTTCTTCCCACTCACTGAAAAGTCAGAAAACCTGTTGTGGCCAATGAACAGCCTGTAACATAAACAATCAGTAATGACTGGTGAGTGGTTCCATATTCTCACTAATTTTTTGCAAGTATCAGAGAAATTACTGGACTGAAAAGAAAAAGATTAAACTAAAAATTAAGTTCATCCATCACTCTTTATGAGCCATGAAAAAGCCTTCAGAGGGAATAAATCTTTGCGTGAGGAACTAGTGCTGTTGAAAACTCTTCATGCTCAAAAAGCGTGAATACCTTAAAGCTTGTAAGCTGTTCTGTTGACATTTTGCTCTTTTGATTAAATTTCCTATGCTGCTGAGTATAATATGGCGTTGCTGTCATATTTCAAAAGTACCTTTGCTGTATAAACACATCAGTAGTCTACTTAAATTCTCAGATATATTAGTATTGGCCCGGAGCTCTTCCAAATAGCAGTAATAGGCTTAAGAAGCATGTTTATTAGCACTACTAACATACAACAGTAATTAGCAATTACAGCACTCTCTTCAGGTTCAAAATGTTCAAGGAGTTTCAAGGAAGACATGTTTTTCAAAGCACAAAGAGGAGTTTAATCTTTTTCTTCTTTGTAAAAGACACGCCACACAATACTAGAGTTAGATGAGCAGAGGCATTTTACAATCATGAACTGAAGGGACTTGCCAGGTCCTCAGCTGGAATCACCATAACAGCAGGACCTGAATCCAAGCTTCCTAGTTTTCAGTGCCAGTGGCAAGAGTGACTTAAAAAAAAAAAGCAAAGCAAACATTATTTTCCTTAACATCTTGATCAGAAATCTTCATGTATGCAGTTGAACATTCCTCTCAGATTAGGTGATCTGTGAAGTTGCCATGGCTGACAATCATAAAATATATCATGACTCTTTACCTTCATACAGTAACTTTATCCTCAGTTAAAAGCCACATATTTTTGAACAATTATTCTTGATAGAAAAGGCATCCTATGGATTTCTTTCCATAGTGGCAATAGTTGTCAAAGCAGTCAGACAAGTTTCCTAAGAAAAACACAGCTAATCCTCCTTTCAGAAGAGCAATTCACACCTCGGCCCCCTCACTTTGTCGAAGCTTCATTGGGTGTGTGTTTGGCAGAGTGACACGGGCCCAGTTCACAGCTTCAGTGGCGGCAGAGCCTGGCCTGTAACATGCTGTGCATCTCCAACTCTAACTGAGGTCAGAAGCAGCCCAGACTCTTTCAGGCATTGCTGAGCATCTGGCAGAGCTGTTCCCAGAGAGAGGAAGACTCGCAGAGTATCACCATGCACAGTTTCAGTTAGACTGATACTGTTTGTGTGAAAGCCTTAGATGAATACTATCACATCCATGGAAATGCTGAATTAACCTTTTCTGAACTGAAACATGAGAGCTGGAGGGCTTTGGACTCTTTCCAAAATAGAACTTCACTCTCTGTACACACCATTAGTTTCTTTCCACTTGAACACAAAGGAAAAGTTTCCTATAGAGAAATATTTGTTTATTAAGGCTGCAACATTAAACTTACTGATTTTCCTAAAAACAGGTGTGGGCCTTGGGCACTTACCATTAAAAGAGAAGCAGGGAGACGTTCTTTCTCAACTGGTTGCTTTGCACAAAGTTGCAAAAGTTAACTTTAGCCAAAGCAGTAGAGCTTTCTACCAGCATTTGGTTCCAACAAATGCTTCATATACAAAAGCAGATGAAGAACCACTACAACAGTGCTGCTGGCTTCTTTACAATCAAAACCAAATAACAAAACAAGTGCCCTGATGTGCCCCTGGCCTCTGCTCAGATTTTCCTGGGCTAACACATCCTAGACCAGCCATAGGATAAGTCTTCAGATACTTCATGTTTTAAGGTTCTCAGGACTGTGGTGACACAACACAAATGCCTTTCTAAGCTGGTCTCATATTATGTATACATCTCAAGGAACCCATTACTTCACTAGGATAACAATCTGGTTTTGTCAGAGGTCAAAAGAAGCCAAGCACTCTGCTTCTGAATTACATCTCCTGGCAGAAAAATGCCCCAAAGCAGAACTATTGCTCACTTCACATCCTGATGGGAGAAACTGTGAAGGTCAAAAAAAGCTACCATGATCCCAGCTATGGGGACAAAACTGGAATTCTTTATTGAACACTTGATCACAATTTAAGGGCTTTAGGGCAGCAT
>JAOXXN010000065.1:3065625-3099692 GCA_026770055.1 Myrmophylax atrothorax | reverse complement strand
ACAAGTTAGAGAATCCACTTACCATCTACTGCAGACCTGACACAGTACACTATTTAATGAGAGAGGCTGATGGGATGAGAGGGAGCACTCTCAGCTCTGACAGATTCTCTCCTGTTATTAACAGCAAGTCTTTTCCCAGAGAGGAGTAGGCATACCCTATTCCCTAAGAGTGTGCAGTACCCAGGCAGTGATTTTGGCAGAGGCCTGCCAAAGCAGAGGGGTACAAAATGCAATTTATAGGCAGCAATGCCAGTAGCTAAGGGGGCTCTTGAACCACAACTGCCGGGGACAGAACAGGGAAGCCACAATCACATTGAGTTTATCCTGCCTTTTCTCTTGAACAACTTCAGAAGAATTCAAGTGAAAGTCTTATACCAGAGCCCCAAACCAAGAAAGGAAGGGAACTGTTCCTGAAGGATTGCACTCCAGCTCAGCTGCGCAGATGAGATGTTCAGACTGGTGTTCACACAGCACTGGGGATCAGGGTCTCTGAGGAACACAGCACTAAGATTGAAAAGTGTTCCTGATATAAATGGTTCTGCAGTTAACAAGCAATTTAAATATATATAAATATATAGCATATATTTAAAATACGTGATACATTCATCATTTTTAACATAGTTAACCTTTTCCAGAGGGTTTGGGCAGGTTTCAGAAGGGGAAACAAGCACAGATCCACTATTTGGCTGGATGCTTAAAACCCATATTCTGTCTTGTTTGTAGTCCCTAAGAAACCAAGGCATACAAAAGAAAAAGTCTCCAGTTTCTCTACAGCTCAGAAACCTTTTCCTCCCTGAATGCAAGATGGCTTTTCTTTCATACAGCTCACTGCCAGAAAACAGAATTCTTGGGCTGTGCCTACTAACAAAACATTTATACTTTCACAAGTCCCATGGTCACAATACGGGTCTATCTGAATGACAGTAAAATTCAGACACAGAAGAAATAACACAGGTTTGCAACAGATTTATCTACTTAATAATCTAAACCTGTGTTGTTACAATATTAATATACAGTATCAATAAAAATCTTCAAATAAAAAAATGATAAACTAACAGTAACAGATGAAGGCACAAGTTTAATCACTTAAAAGTGAAGACATTTCTAAAGCATAAGACAGGCAAGTTGGTTATTAAGAACACACAGCACTATGTTGCCAAAAAAAAGCCTTAAAAAGTCAAACTTTATGATACTAGTATGAACTCTGGCTATACATTGCCTTCTGTACCCTCTCCTCCCCATTGGTTTCTCAAGTGTATCAGGAGATCAGGGCATTTTCACCAGAGTAACTTGCAACAGGCATTAAAGAATTTTCCAAAGAGACAAACTGAAACTACAATCTCAGGATGATAGAGGCAAGAAGTGATCTGACATTCAATCCAGTTAAGTATTTGGCCTAGATTTGTCTAACAGTATTTCTTTGCTTGTCCTGCTTGTTTTAATATGCTTAGGAAAGTTCAGATAAGGCATATTTTAAATGGCTACTATTTTTCTACAGGTATTAATCTATACATTGAAGATCTTTATGGAAATCTTAACATCTTGACTTTAATAGCTTCTTGGCTTGATATTTCCCATTGGAATAACCCTCCTGAGAAAAAGTAGATTTGTCTTCTTGATTTCCTCACTTTGTCTGCAAAGCTGAAGCTGTGTGGAAAAGAACATGTAAGAACAAAGCATCTGTTAAATTGCACAGGATAGCTCTGTAGGGACCAGAGAAAAGACGTTTCTAATAGGCATTTGCTCTTGATGAGTTTTGTTGGTTTTTCTTCAGCCTCTCTCTTACTGCCTTTGTATCTTTTCTGCTTCCTCTTTGCCTCTCACTTGATTGACAGGATAGCACTACAAATTCTGCATTACTAAACTCATTGCTTCTTCAACTCCTCACTCTCAGGCTGAATCCCTGAATTCCTGACCTTACTACCACCACCTCCCACCCCCACCCAGTGATATTTATTTCCAGTGGTCTCCTTGCAGGTCCCTGACACCTCCACCCACCAGCAGACACTGAGCAACACCAGAGAAGACCTCAAGGTCATACACCTATGACACAGTTTTATCGATCCCAAACAGGACCTGCTTAGAATATCACAACTCCCATCATCTCTGGGTGTGATTAACCAAGAGCAAACCAGTGAAATGCACATCCACAACTAAGCTAAATTGTTTCCATTTATATTGTCACATAAATCCCCCAGGTTGCAGGAAAAACCAAGCTTGCACTACATGTGGAAAAGAAGGGCATGCTAGTCTACAGTAAAAGGAGATAAACAGGAACAATTTCAGCATATAGGCAAGATGCATCGGAAAATTACAGCTGTTATTATGGCTACCAGTTCCTCCTTTTTCAGCCTCCTGGCAAGCAGAGAGGTTCTGGCTTGGACCACATGATCACAAATGTAATTGAACTGTGCTTTTTGCTTGCTGAAATACAACATCAAGCTCTCCCTATTTACAATAAACATAGAGATCACAGCTATAAGGAGACTAAAACTAGATACTGAACCTTTACAATTTGGCAGAAACAAACTATTTTTGAGTCATCTCCATAAAAAAAATACAGCAACTAGCTAAATTTAACTTTAGCATCAGATGAAGTACACCAATACTAAATTTAAACATATTCATTGTATTACTTTGCCATGCCAGTGGTAGAAACTGCAGGGTACATGAGGTATGTTAGAGCATACCTCATTAAAACAAAATAGCTCCCAGCTACTGAAACATTTGCATTATTCCCCAAATTGCATTCTATCATAATGACATTTGAAGTGAATTCAGAAAGAATTGCTATTGTTTGAATGAATTGCTTTCTCTTATAAAGGAGAGATTGCCACAAGCATAATTAATCTCGAAGTACATCAGACAATACTTCCCATACTTACCAGGAGTATTAATGAGATTTGCTGTAGATGAAATTGGTAAAATTGGGAATAGCAGGTTCACAAAGCAATGTGTTCGTGTGTTCCAGGAGATTGCAACAGACTGAACAACAACAATCTCCAGAATACAATTATGCAAATACTTTATTCTCTTCAATTAGTTTAAGTTGACTCTATATTAAGCATGTTCTCAAGAGCAAGAATTTTGATGTGAAACGGGATTTTTGTTTTGATATCAAGATTGTTATCTTTGAATCTTCATTTAATGATAGGAGACAAAATTATTTTACACTTGTTTGCCGTTTTTAACATACATTTGCTTTTGTTTGAGGAAAAAAGCAAGCTGCCTCCTCATCTTAGCAACAAAAGACACAATATTGTTGCAGTTTTGATGTCACTGTGAAGTAGTATTGGCTACAAAGGTTAACGATTTCTCTGTCATCCAGAAAATTGGAAGCAAAGAAATGATGACTGAAGGGTTTCACATCTATGGTGACAAAGGTAGTGACAGTAACAGAACACGGTGGAGCTTTTCCTGGTCAAGGCTTCCTGACTTGGCTGCCACATTTCAGTGGAGTTCCCCCTGAGTTCCACAGTCAGAGAAAATGTGTCTCAAACAGGTCTTGAGAATTTATTATTTCAGCCCCATTTCAAGGCAAATATGTGTCATATCCCTGTCCTTCCTAACTGGTATTTATCTAACCTGACTTTAAAATCTCTAAGAATTCAGATTGAAAAATCTACTGTCCTGTCTTACCATTAGGAAGTTGTTAATATATACATGTATCTGTTTTGCTTAATTTGAGCTTAATAATTCTCAATCTGTAAGGCCCACGGAGAAAAAATTATGTCCTTCTGCTAAATAATTCCAGGTCATTCAGGCCTATGATGCCTTGTCTGGATTTGCAACTCTTTTTTTGTTTGCTCTTTAGCTCTCCTCAGATGGTTCTTTTTCCTTTTTTTTTTTTTTGAATATACAGTAAGACAGACATAACTGTGGCCTTACTATTGCTCTGCAAAGCAGAGACATTATTTTACACATCATGAAGGCCACAGTCATTTTACAACCCAGCATGGCTCCTGTTCCTTTCAATAATTTAAAACTGTAGAGCCACATTCAATTTACAAACCACTGCAACACCAAAATCCTTTCCTGAAGAACTGCTACTAATCAGTTTATTTTCCCATTCTTGTTTATGCTGTGGAACTGCCATTCACAGCATCTTGCACATCCTATTTTCAAAATTAGTACTAATTTTAAAATCATTACTTCAATTTTCAAAAATTATTTCTATATTGAAATGCTACTCTCCAGCACATCTGTACACCCTCTCAACCTCCATAATGAGCAAATATTTTAAACAAGCTCTCCACTCTGCTGCAAGCAGAGGAAACCACATGAAATAGTGCAGATTTGGCTTTGCAGATGAAGAGGTCTGGGAACAAGCCTGGGGTCAGGAATCTGATCTCAGTTTTAACTCCCTCCAGCCCTGTCACATACTCAGCAAGCAACGATGAGCAACAGCCATTCTATTGATACTTGATGTCATCTGAAAAGATAGGGGTAAACAATTCATGTTTATTTTTGAGTATCTTTCTGATATAAATATAAAACTATACAGACAAAAGATACTTATAAATTATATGCCATGCAACTATCATTTTTATATAATAAAGCAAAAAATTACTGTAATGCCATCTGGATTGAGCAGGGGAAGAAACATAAAAGCTATGATGGAACTACACTAAGATTTTTAAATATTTTTTTAAAAATTCAGGTTACAGCCTCTGATTGAGGATTTGAATCAGAAAACCACATTGCTGCCAAATAGTCTCCCTCCACATTTTGAGTGGTTTGAGCCTGTGTTCTGAGTTCAGGAAAACACTGCATCAGAGGTTTAAATCCATCTCTGTAGAGCTGACTATACAATCTCAGGGGGACCCCTGGACTGAAGTGTCTCCCAAATGAGTGTGATTTAAAGGGGTTTCCTTAGCAGAGATCCATACAAATAAAAGGGAAAGGGAATCAAGATACAATGACTTTCATGCTGTCATAAGAAGCACAGAATTACAGAACGATTATCTGCCAAATGCTGAACATATGAAGACAACTCAGTTCCTAGTTTTCCTTCACAGTATGACACAGCCTAATGATCCTTCAGGGCTCTTTCTTTATACTGTGTTTTTTCCAATAAATAGCATGAACTTGTTTTTTCTCATCCCCTAAGTAATCATTTAGGACAATTTATTTGGAATGACAAGCTGGTGTTATTTCTCTAGTTCCTCTATAGGAGATACACTGGAACATCTTTATCTCACTGACTCATATGGATATGTTCTGTCATGTCCAAAAAAGTACAAAATTGAAGAACCAGGGCACAGGCATTTTCCAATAGTCTGAAGCATTTATTCTCTCAGGGAAGTTGTGGAAAGTCACACATTAAGTATGACAGCAAAGGCAAGATTTGTGGGCATGTGGAAACTTTTCACAAGGCAGGTATTAAAGTTCAGGCATTTGCAGTGAGGTGGCTGTAACTGAAGTATGGTTAAATATTAAAATGGTTAAAAAATACAAAGGCAATCTCAGGTTAAAGCAAAGGATCACTAGTCTTATATAAACCAATTTTCAAGCCTCACATCTGGGGAGGGGATGTGGCAGCCAGTGCCACACACCCACCCCGTGCTCCTTTAGTGACCCTCCTCAACTGGACAGGGGAAAATTAAGATGAGAAACCTTGTGGGTGAAGCTGGGGGTGGGGATATCACTTAGAAATTACTGTCACAGGCAGAACTGGCTTGGAGGGAATTTAATGTACTGTCACTTGCACAAAGACAACATTAACATGAGACTTTCCCCCCTTATTGCTGTAGACAGTCAAATTTGCTGACATTCACTGTGAGATGTTCTGACTTAAGTTAAAAGATGTCCTCCATTCTGCCACAAAGAAAACCAGAAAGAACAATCTCTCTTCCTGGTCTTACAGAGCAGCCATTGACTTAATGCTGCTCTGTTCAGTTGGTACAGAATTAATTTTAAAGGTCCTGGGCTGCTCTTGCATACAATGCAGTCATTTCTGCCCCTGATTCTACACGAGCATTCACCCCCCTGAACTCACTGCTACACAACAAAAATGTCCACAGCCAAAACAACTATGAAGTAATATTGTGCTGGTTTAAAGGTAAACCAGTGGGAGAAATGAACCCAATTCAACAAGTCAGAGTTACAATTTACTAAAAAAGATTACAAAACTGGTTTAAACCCATAAACCCCAGATGTATAACCCAGCACCCTGGGCACAGACAGAGTGGTGTTCATTGGCCCCTGTGCTGAGACCCATGTGGTCCCCCTGAGGGCAGAGTGAAAGGAAATGAAAAACCTCTTGGTGAGGATGGTGGTCCCAGTCTGGTTCAGAGTGGCACTCACAGTCCTGTTGAGGTTCTGGTCCCCCACTGGATCTGACAAGTTTTTGACACAGTTTTGTTTATATCCACATAGTGATAAACTGATCCCAGCCCCTGAAACTAGGATAAATATGAAAATCACTTTTAGTGGCTGGAAGCTTAAAAAGTGAACCTCAGAGCCCCTGTGTTCATTTCCCACTAGTAAAGGGGAAGATTGAAGGAGTTACATTTGTATTAAAGACACTGTGAGACCTGCATATATTGCTGCTCTTCAGAGGATGCTTCCCCAAAGAATGCAGCAGCGGAGGAGACAAATCTCTCTCGTAAAAGCGCTGCTGCTACAGAGGGCAGCCTATTTCCCCCTGGCCAGAACAAGGGATGTGTCAGTGCATTCTGTATTAGCTTCATAAGCACAGCACAGAGCCAGGAAATACACCTGTGAGATATATGACATGCTCCGTTCATACATCACTTGTTTTCCATAGATTATGAAAATGAGGGGCAGAACTCAGAGCTCTGAATAACCACAGAAGACACTGCCCTTGGCAAATGAAACCTGTCAATGATCTGTGGCTGGGCCAAGATTTGTTACTTGCATTGAATCATCAGTTCAGCTACATTTGAGAACCTGCCTCTCAGACAGAAGTGTTCCTTTTCTGGAATACTGAACCATAAAACAAATTATTGAAATGGAACATGGCACAAAATAAAAAGACAAATTAATTTTTACAGCAACTAACTAGGAAATGGTCTTCACATAGAGTTGAAAAAGAGAACCAAATCTAAAAATTGTGGTTAAACAGAAATCTTTCCCATAAAATTATCCATTAGTTTTATTATTGCACTTTATTGCATTATCTATAACAAAAGTACTGTGCTTAGATAAAGCAAACCAAGATGCTGAGCATATATCTAAGCAGACAAAGATGCAGCAGCAACAGGACTTGTGTCTTACTGAGTTTTCTCCAGCACAGTTTGCAAGGTATTACACTACTAACAGGCCTCAGCTGAGAGTAAGAATTTAAAATACTGGGATTAGGCAAACAGGGATATCTTCAGGCTTCTGTAGTGTTAACTAAGAGAAGACCAATATTACTTTTATTCTTAAAAATTAAAACTTTGAGACTCTAAAATGTATTCACAAATTGGTCTACCAAGGACAAGAAAACATGTAGAAATCTTTAAAAATCAACATCTAGAGGAACAATCATTTCTAAAGGAAAAAAGTAAGTATATCCTCTAACTGTGTTTTACTCATCTTTTTTCAACTAAACAAAATTACTTAATCTTTACATAAGATTATATATAGCAGAGCAGAACAAGATTTGCTTTGTGTTTCCTCCCTTTTTCCCCCCATAAAAAAGGACAAACAAACAGAAATGATAATACTGACTTGGCAGGAATCCTGCTGTCTTTTCATTTTTGGATCTAACACAAAATACTTTATCTTACCTAGTGTTACATATTCTATGAAAAAGTAGAAAAATTCAAATCTTTAACTGAATGTAGTCCATGGGGACTAGAAAAATTGAATTTAGCATATTGCAGGAAAGCGATATTTTTTTTTAAGGTGGTGACATCATATGATGCCCACAGGATGCATATGCTGAGATGATGCAGAGTTCTACTAAGTAGCCCTCCAGAGCTCAGCTTTTCCCTAGGTGTGTTTCAGATGGATTTTGGCTTAGGGCAAGGGGTAAGTAGCCAATAAACAGTAATCAGAAAATACAGGAAAAATTGCATCCAGGTTTTTTACCAATATAAAGACAAAGGAGAGAAATTTGGTGGCTCAGGTGAGGAATGGATAACATACTGATAATAACAATTTTTAATGATTATACATCCATTAAATATAAAAGAAAAGCTGTATTCAAAAAGGCTCTCTTTATTGCATGACTGCTAGACCTAGGTCTGTGTTTCAGAGAGGAGAGATACAGCACAGACATGAACTCCAAGCATCAAAATTAGTCTTTGGAGAAACCTTTCTCCCTGACTGTAAAAGCGACTCACACAAGCACCTTTAAACTGTTCATATGCACTCAAAGGAAGACAAAGGTTGCAAATGTCTCAGAGTTACCATGCTCAAAAAGGATTCAAGTTTAGCAGTTTGTCTATCCAAATCAGGGAGGATGCATAGTATATATGCAGTAAGCTACTTGTAAGGTAAAGAAGAAATGCTATTCCAGTTATGTCCAAAGGGAATGTGGTCTAAAAGAAGCCTCTGGACTAGCAAAAAATGTTATTTGTAGGAAAACACACAAGATATGCCCTAGAAATAAACAGCATATTTAGGCTGGTGGAGTGGACTGGATAAACCCAGTAAGAAGAGGAAGGCAGAGAAGGCAAGAGACAAAACACTGCCTTGAATGACATCCAGACAGCCCCACCTGCACCTCATCTTTCTACACACACACTCTGCTTCTTATTCCTGCTTCAGAAGTCAGCCTGAAAAGAGAAACCTCATGTCTTTAAGCCACCCTGTAGATCTCCTTTTATTAGTGGATTACTCTCGTTAATCAATTGATGTTGCTCTATCTTGGGAGACATCCGTTTGGGAAAGTTCCTCTCCTTGGAGGCTAAGCTGGAAAATCAATTTCCCAGTGTTCTAAGTAGGACAGTAGGAGCTGCAAGAGAAATTAGATTCAGGATAATCCTTCCTTCCTGCAGTGACTGCTGCAGCCTGGCTTTTATATTATTTGTGGCACACAGTCTGACCAACAGGGATTTTATTCAGTTCAAGCCTGCTGAGTGCCAAGGCCGAGATCCTTTACAAGAGTCTGAAACTCTATAGAGCTTGCTCTCCACTCCTCAGGATGCACATTGTTTCTACCAATGTCTGCAGACATACCTCAAAGCTTGGAGAAGGGGGGAAAGGTGAGAACTGAATCTCCTCATCACAGTAGATTCAGCAGCCTGTTCCAAAGGAAATAATCAGCAAAACACATTCTGATTGTTTAGAGGTATTTTGAAAATATGACAGTATATCAGAAAATGAGATCTTACTGTGAAACAAGCAGAAACTCATGACCATATTTACTGTAAGTAAATTTATCTCAGTATTATTCCCCTGGATAACTCAATCTGGTTTTTTCTTTCTAAAAGCAGCAGCATTTAATGAACAGGGAGCGCTCACATGCACACACATACAAATAGAGGCAGGCAGCTTTATTTGGAGCCTTTTCAGACTAGATTGCATGCATCCTGCCTATTAACTTTGGCTATTTTGATTGTACTCACACAGCAGGGACATGGTCATTAATATTAACAACATGGGGCAAGCTGGGGTTCAGGTCCTATTCAGAAAAGAGTGACAAGGGGACACTAAAATATTATGTAAGCAAAAATCCCAGCACACAGTCCAGTCTCTACAAAAAAAACGACACTAAAAAAGCTCACAGTGTATTCTTTCTCTCCCCTCACTCCGCCCCCAATGAAACAGCAGGGGTTTTGTGCCATAAAACAATATCACTTCTCCGGCTGTCCTTAAAAAACTGCTTTACCACCAACTACATATGTGCCATTCTCACTGAGCCGAAATCCTGAATAATTCACTGTGCCTGTGGAGGGGAAGAAGAAAGCCCCTTTCTTGCAATTGTACACAACCAAACTCTAAAATGCCTTCTACCACCGTTGCAGCTACAGCAGCACCATTCATTGGTTTCTGTCTGAGTGGGCTTGCCATTTCCCTGTGGGAAGAGCTGGATGTAGCTAATTTGATTTACTTTGCACAGGCCACTTTTGAGCACTGGAACAGTGGGAAGTGTTTAAGTAACTGATCTGGCACTTTGTGCTTGGTGAAAGAAAAAAGCAGAGATTCCTTCCCACCATCAATTTTCCTGACAGCCCATCTTCTTTCTCTGTTATCTCTTTCAGCCTTTTATGAGGAAGGCTTCAGTGAAAGATGTGTTTCAGTTAAAGGTTTGCTGTCACTGCAAGACTATCTAAAAGAAAAGCATCACCTGGGACCTGTATAGAACCTAAAAATATTGCTGGAGGCTTTGGGGTTGGTTTGGGGGTTTTTTTTTGTGTGTGTGTATATGTGGATATCGGGGGGAAAACAGGTATATCCAGACCTTTTTTCCCCCTTTAATAATTCCACCCAGTCTGACAAATACATTTTCATGCTGAATTGATTTCAAATGAATATGACTCCATGGTTGTGGCAAGCAGGCTTGGCTTGCAGCAACAAGGATAGCTTTAATAGACTCCTGATAGAATTCCTATTAATTTCTTGCTCTCCTATTTGTAATAAAACATTTATCTCTCAGTCTCCTTTAATCTGAAACTCGGTGCTATGTACATGAGCCAACATGCTCATGTTGTAGCTGCTTCTAGTTTCTGCTTTCAGAGCAGTGTGTGTAATTCAGCAAAACAGAGAAGTGGGCCTCTACTCTTAAAGCTAAAGGTATTGTCTGAAGTTCAGTTGACATTTTGACACACAACAGACTACACTGAAGTTATCAAGAACAGCAAATTGGCCCAAAAAATCCTTTCTGCATAATCAGATGTTGTGATGAATGGCAGGACTTGGGGGATATTTTTGTCGTACTTGCTAGTAGGAAAATGGAAAAAATAAGTTCTTTTCTGTCTTGTTTATTCTGATAACTATTGAAGGAAACAGGGTTGGGAATTTTTAAAAGTTTTAATAGATTACTTTTAAAAAATGTACATCTTTCTGAAGATGGTATTTCGTTTACTCCTTTTTCCACAATATAAATTACTGAAGTACTCAGATTTGTGCCCTGAGTCATCCGTGGGAGAGTAAAGACCTGGAACCTTTGTTAAAGGCTTATACTTCTCATTTCAGTAAACTACCAGCCCAAAATAAACAATAATTCTTTGAAATTATAACTAAAATTCTTTTTGACTCATAGGATTTCAGTGAGAAGTTTCTCTGATAATTTCATCACATCACTTAATTTGACATCAAGGCTTCCAAAGAAAGGCCAAGTCAGGAGCACCTGGGCTACTAACACTAAGTAACTTATGTTCTAAACCTTGAGTTTTTCAGTCCTTTTCTGTACCAGGAAGGAACAAAAAGTACAAAATTAATACATTAAAAAAAAAAAGAGAGAGAGAAAAAGGTATTTCTTCTTCCCTCTGTGGATCACTTTTGTAGGATACTGTATTTAAGATCACTGGATTGCACGCAGATGTTCCCCTATATTCAAAAGAGGACCACAGAACTTCTCAGTAGATCCTCAGTTCTTTAAGATACGTTCCAAGATTCTCCATCTAAAACAATCTCCCTTTCCTTCACTCACAACAGACAGCTTCAATCACAAAACCTGCTGAGATAAAGTCTCTGCTTCATGAGACTAATGAACATTTGAAATTATGTATTGAACTAATGGACATTGAATACACAATAGCTATTTGTAGCATGATTTCATCACCTCTTACCCCTTCGAAGTTGTTTTCAAAATGCATTAGTTTGTAATGGAAACATATTGATACAATAAAAATTTTAACTCTAAAACACAAGCTGAAGTATTCACTTAAATGCAGGCTTTGTTTTATAGTGTTACATTAGAAGAAATTATTTTGAAATGTGGATTTGCAATTCAGATTACATTCATATAGAAATTGATTGGGGAAAAAACCCCTCACATTATTTTTGGTAATTTATTGCCAAAATAAAACTCTGCAGTAGGAGGATGGTACCTCAAAATAAATGGGTATAAATAACATTGATGGGAAATGCCCTGTTTAATGTTCTAATGGCAAAAATAGCAAACTGTTATTAAGCATAAAGATAATGCAAGAGGAATCACTGGACATATAAGCCCAGATGGACTGGAAGAATAATTTTAAGTATCAATTTTGGAATTACATTTTAAAAATGCAATTTCTACATTTCCCTTCAATCTGCTGGAACGACAAATACTGTCTGATTCAGGGTAACAGTAAAGAAGATTCAGATTCAACTACTGAAATTCTGCTTTCACCTTGGGCCAAACCACTTGATCTCCCTGGCTAAGAACTTCAAAAGACACTAATAGAATTTTCTAATTAATTATTTTTGCTGATGTAATCATGTGAACTGAGTAGTAACTCCCATAAACACCTTCTAAAACCTCTGCCCTCGACTCTTTATCTGCTGCCATCTTCTGTCTCTGCCCACTTTATGTCAGTGCTCCTGGAAATAAAAAGAGGAACTGGGTACATTCAGTTTACCTTTACTGATGCAATGGTAAGAAAACTGGGCAGAAGGAAAGTGCAGCTGGTCAGCTAGAAATGTGCTAAGCCACGGATGCCAACCTAGAAACCATTGTGAACTGGCCATTTTGTGCTAATATCTTGGACTTTCAGTTTCACCACCTCCAGCAATTAACAGTCACAGAATATGAAAAGAAAAACCTCTGAAACTGTGGAATAAACGGAAAAGATTCCATATATTTTTTTAAGTTCTAATCTCCAAGGTATTTTCGCTAATGTCAAAGTTAGAAATTTTTCTTTAAAAAACAAAATCAGATGGAAGTTCTTTTCAAGAGCTAACTTTTTTTTCCCCAAAAAATATATAATTGGCAACACTAGCTACTGTAACAAAATTACCAAACCCAAAGGGATTTAGTGAGAACGGAGTTATTTCAGCCT
This sequence comes from Myrmophylax atrothorax, assembly GCA_026770055.1. Lineage (NCBI taxonomy): Eukaryota > Metazoa > Chordata > Aves > Passeriformes > Thamnophilidae > Myrmophylax > Myrmophylax atrothorax. Next base: position 3,086,811 of record JAOXXN010000065.1, on the reverse strand, counting down.
TGTACCATCTTTTCTATACCCAGGTCTGATGCTCCTTCAGCAATCAGTAACCAGTAGGTAGGCAGTTAGGAGAAAAGAATGGCCATTTGAAAAGCACCAAACCCCTCCCATTTTGGTCTAAAAGGGACTTTGCAGGCTTTATGTGCTGGTGTGTGCTCCTTTATAGCTGGCCAAAAACAGTCACCCTCAGCACCTGATGCTGTCTCTGCTGCTGCTACAAATGGCACCAACAGGTCTGGTGAATTTAACTTGCAGTTGGAATCAATGAAGTCATAAATTTTATATTTCAGCTTTTAATAACTCCCTCCCTAAAAAGTATTTGAATGTGCTGAGTAATTCTCTCTGAAATAGGAAGAAAACATTGGGGTTTTTTTCCAAAGGTATCTTGGGAACTCTCAAATCACCTGTGAGGAATCTAATCAGTGATTTTTTTTTTTCCTTTGGAAACTTGTAATAAACAACTGTTGCCAAGTACAAACTCTTGGTACAGGCTATGCAAAATTTCTTTCTGTTTACACAACTCTGCTGGGGCAAGGCCCCTGGTGAGTGCACAAACAGAACCTGGCACAGCTGCCTGGCAAGTGAACCTAGTCCAAAGATTTTAGACCCTCAGCAATCAATGTCTAACCCTTTTAAGAATGGGTCACCAAAAAAGTAATTTCCATAGGTGAAATAGGGAACATGAGGCCACAGGCTCAGAAAGATGACACAGGGAGCCGGGCACTGTTTAACCAAAATCCCTCTGAGGGGGTAGAACAAGCCTGAAAGACTAAAGCTCCCAAAAACATCCACTACAGCAGCACAAGATGATACTGAAACATCTTCTGAGGGTGGAAGACCAACACTGATAGGGCTGCAAATGGCACCTGCATTCCTCAGATTCAAAAGACATTTTAAAATGGATCTGTCCATGAATGAATTAAAAATCCAAAGTACTTCATCACCTGCAGCTTTGGGTATTCTTTTTCCGTACATAGACAAAAATTCTTTGAAAGCAATGGGTATAACAACATCTGATGAAAGAAATCACAGAAACAGGCTGGTGAGAGGCTACCAAAATCTCAAGAGGAACAGGAGACTGGGTGTCCTAATTCAGAGCTAACTGTGATGATTAATTGAGCCAAAACTATTTTACTCATGCGTGGGCAGACAAGATGAATCTGGATGCTTCCTTTCCTACCTTCTATAGCCCCCAGTGGGATTAGGAGAAAATACATGGAATCAGAAGCACACCTGAAAGAGGCCCCAGAAACAGGCTGGCTCTGGAGCAACAGATTCTGCTTTTCTCAAGTACAGAGCAAATGTTCTTGAGTCATCTCCAAACATAACTGATGGTGATCTTTCACTGGTGCCTCCTCTGTAAGGAAGGAAGTTCCCATGCTGTTAAACCACCCTCACACCAACCTCCCTGCACAGCAGATGGGCACAGACTGGCTAAAATGTGTTCATATGGAACAGCTCAGTGATGAACTCAGTCATTGCTCCAATACGATTCCTTCCAGTGGAGGAGGGCATCTCCCACAGGTTTTGTTGGCTGCCTGGGTACTTAAACAGTCCCAGGGGAGCAAAACTGGAGGCTGTCTAAATACCCTGGGCAATAAACTTACCGAAACAAATCTCTTTTTGGTGTGTTTGCCATTGCAGTTCTGGCAAGCTTGTATAACCAAAAAAGGGATGGCTCACACATGCTCATCCAGCCCATTTATTACTATAGTGAATGTCTCATTGTGGCTGGGAGAGACACATAATGTACCTCCTTAGTCTAAGAACACATTTGTACATAAATCTGGCGTGACTGCATAGCCTGGGAAACTCAGATGGATGCAGGTGATGCCCTAGAACTGCTATGCAATATTTTATTGATATTGTAGGGCAGAAAAGGAGATTTATACATCTTTATATCATGAGTAAGTATATCCCCAACTGCTAAGTCAGAGCCTTTAAATACATGTTTAGGTCAGTATTTTCTAAAGCCTCTTTTTAAATAGTTAGGATTTCTCAGCTGTTTTTCTTCCTGGCTATTTGAAATTTAAGTAGATCTAACAGGCTGAGCAAATACCTGAGGTCTGCCTGCCCTTTCTCTGCAAAAAGGATTTTTCATTTCGTGTATCACTCACAAATCACTGCAGAGCTGCACAAAGTCAAAACACAGGCTTATCACAGTGAAGGTGAAGCAGATTTGGTTTTGATTAAAAGTTAGATACAGACCCACCTTCAGCGCCCTGGGTTAATACCAACAATGTCACCCACTCAAAAGTTAAGATATGATTGAGCACCTTCGACTTCTACTTGGATCCCAAATAATTTAAAGGTATAAAGCCAATTGTTTTATTGGATCACACAGGGGAAATTAATAAAAAGCACAGTATCAGGAAACATTCCCTGATTTGAATTATTTGATTTCTCTACAAGGTGCTACATGCTCAGAAACCCTAATACCTTGGCTATCAGAGGTAGGGGAAAAAGTAAACATTTAAAGCAGAAATTTCTATGAATGTATTCAATTCCTGTCAAGAAAGTCTCTTCCCTGTGTACACATCCATGAGTAGAGAGTCACCATTGCAGGCCTCAGCTTTACCAGGACACACTCTCCAAGATTATTATTATAAGAGAAGAAAAAATAATTTTTAAAAAGAGTTTTATTAAATTTAAAGTGATGCTCTCAACACTGCAGATGCATCTATAAAACTATTCTGTATTTTCCAAAATACTCTAAATTATTTTCATATACAGGTAAGTCTTGACTTCTTTTAATAACACAGATAGATCTAAAAATATAGTTACTCAGTTTATACAACTTAGCATCATTCCACTGTGAAATAGCTTAGAAGGACCTGAAATAATTTTTCTTACGAAAAACAAATTGCTTAATTGCAAGACACCCTAATTTGCAAGCTAAGGAAAGTCAGAAGTGGCACAACTGAAGGAAATGTAAGATAAAAGTAAAAAAAAAAAAAACAAACCAAACAATCCAGAACAAAATATCACCATTTTTAAGGAAGTATTTCCACATTTTTCCAAACCAGTACTTCAGTTATTCTAGTATATTGAACAAATATGTGTTATGATCTGTGGCAAAGAGCCAGAAAATTATGGTCATATGGTATTCCTGATCCACAGTGATCATAGCGGAATGTTTTGCTCCAAAATCAGGAGTAACACAGCCACAAGATACTGCCAGAATAAAGGCAAAAGAAATGCAAAAGAGCACATGAGAAACTAGAGAAACAAAAAAATGGCTTCCAAATTGTTTTCATTTGCATGTTTACCTGGACATGTATGAAATGGCAATAAATGAATTATTTCAGGGAAACATGCACTTTACAGCACTGCATCTCAGCTACCAATAAGAGCATTTCTGAGCAGGCTGTCTCACACATGGAAGGAATGGGCTTTTCACTCACCAATAAAGGCAAAACCCGTAACTGAACTGCACTGCAGTGTCCATCTTCTTAAGTGGAGTCTCTAAAACCTGCATTTTTAAATCAAAAAAATAAAACTTGATTATAGAAATATTGTTGTACCCTCACTGTAATAAATCCATTTGTATTAGGAATACGTTATTCATAATGAATCACAGGGTTAGGCAAGTAAGTAGCATTACACACACACAAAAAAAATCTAAAAATATAAAAGCTACTGTATCAATTTGCTTATAATCAGACCTTATTAAGCAGAAAATTACTGAACTTAGAAAAGAAAGTTTTATGAAAATATCAATGAACAGCTTAGAAATTACTGATCTGCAAGGAAAGGTTTTCTTAAGTGATCTTAATTTTCTTAAGGTTCAATCCCTGTATGGGCCATTCATTTATGAGTTGGACTCAACGATCCTTGTAGGTCCCTTTCAACTTAGAATATTCTGTGAAATAGATAAAATAAAATAAAAAACCCCTTGTATCTCTTTAAATGAACAGCTCAGTGGGGTTGAGTGGGGTTGAGCCATTAACAAGTTGTCCTCTTCTTCTGAATGCTACATGGATGCATTCTTAATCTTAAACAACAAACAACCCCCCCCAGTATCCTACAGAAGACATGGAAACTGAGGACAACACTTAATTCAGTGTATTCCCAGAATTTTATCTGCATGATCCCAACTACACATGCAGAGAGGGTAGCAAGAGCCATTGGCACCTTTTTCCAGCTAATTTACGCTCCACACTTAGATCTTTTCCCATTCATCTTTACTTCTGTCACATTAAACATTTAGATTGCAATTATGAGAAACTGCTCCATGAGACAGAGCTGGTAAGAAATAACATATCGTGGCTGGAAGGGACGGGTATAAGTGCGATGATAGTGGGCATTCCCTCACAACTACAGTGTAAAACTTTCATATCAAAGAAGGAGAGAACTGCAAATATCGAGATTAGATAAATATTAAAGAGAATACATTTCAGCTGAATATGTTTTTAGCTATATTGGGGCATTTAAAGGCATCATATATATTTAATGGTCAGTGAGCAGGAGTCATGGAGTGTAGAGTCCTTACAGGCAGGCAGTTTGACTTGGGCATTAATTTATCATGGGAACTTTGCCATCCTTTGGAATGGTTCATTGTGCCTTCCCATCTATTTTATGGACAGGTTTAATTCTAGCAGCACAAGAAGGATGAATGTCACCATGACCACACTTCCCTTGAGACATGCCTGCAAAGGACAAATTAGGAGATTATAAATATACTGGCCAAAACATTTTTATTTGCATCACTTAGCACCTACCCCCAAATAACTGGGTCTACAGAAATTTTAGTAGGACTATACTGATGCAGAGGTTGGACAGTTTGGTTCTAGAAACACTGAAAAGGATGCACAATTTTTATCCTATATGATTTAATAGTTTTTAACTCCTTAAAAAAAATCAAATGGATCCATTAAAAATACACAGGGAAAAGTTTTCAAGTACATCTCATTATTTTTTATGTTTTGTTCATTATGTGCTTTGTTTCAGTGCAAATACTTCCATTTGTTCAAGGTCCAGAAATATTATTTAAAAATAGAATTTCAAATTATTTGGTCATATTTCCTTATTCTTTAACAATGAAATATGATATTTAAGATAATTCACTGTTTGTCCTTAATTTTCTTTCTCATTTTTCACTGTAATTTTTCAAAACCTTCCAAACCAAAGAGCAGTCTAAAAGCATCAATCTTTCACATCTAATCACTAACATTCATGAACTGTTGATCCTCAGAAAACTTAAAATGAAAAAGAAAAAAGGGAACCCCTCAGATACTCAGTTTATTGTTTTCCTAAGAAAAACAAAGGAGAGAAGAAAATAGGAGAAAATGAAAGATGAGTTTCTCTGAGGGAAGAAATCAAAACTCTCAGAAAATATAATTTCTGTTTCATCGATTCTAATCTAAAATCTATCTCAAAATTGCTTTTCCATTTATGACTTGTCCTATTATCTTTCTTATTCTGATTTTTTTTTTTACTAGAAACAAAAGCAATTTCCAAGGTTGTGGCAAGGTAATAAACACACAGAGGTGCTGACTCAAACAGCAGTGATATTTTTATGAAGGGGAGGCCAGGGACATTCTAGCAGATGGGAGTTCCAAGATTGCTGCAATAATTTTGCCACATCACCTGCTCTGAAAATAGTACATATGTATGGGCTCCATAAAAGTGCTGAGAGGGTAATAAGAAGCTGTTTAAATGAGTTCTCGACCCATGGAGGAACCAACACGCAGAGGACGTTGTCAGCAGGACAGATCTGCTTTGGGCCACCAAGAGACCTCAAAACATACAGTTCGGCATCATCTGTCCATTGCATGCACTAAGGTAGGAATTAAAACGGCCTCCAAAAAGCATCCTCATTCTTTGGGACATGTTTAAGGCTCTGGTGAGAGCAAGACTGAGAACAGAAGGCAAGAGTCATTAGCACTGCCTAAAAAGCCTGAGTGGAAACACAAGTTCAGAATGTTAAGAGGCTTAATCATTAATTTCTTGACTACAAATAATATTTGACCCTAAAAATATTCCCAAGAGATGAAATTAGAGTAGATTACTTTTTAACAAACTGCTTGTGGACGATGCCTTTCAAGCCATTTATATACAGAAGTCTCCTCAAGTGAATAATCAAACTTACAAACATGCAAGCGTATCTTCATAAATATGCAAGAACAAGTCCTTGCACAGAATCAAAGTCCTGCTTTGATAGTTATTAAATCATCACTCAGAAAAAGAATGCTAGAAGAATAATGAAGTGGCAAATGTCAATCATGTAAAATCCATCAAGCCCCAGCATAAAACCTGTGTTTATGTGCTGTAATATTGTTATGGTCACGTTTTCCCACCGAATCATTGGCTAATTCCATTTACACATGGATTGTTCTCATTAAGCTAGAAGCCATTAAGTATTTTCAGTACTTTTTTTTACTAGCAAACAGCTCCATAATCTACTTACTAAATAGTACTCAAACTTTGATGATAAAACTATTCATTTGCTCATGAGATTTGAGAAGATCCTTTTCACAAACCCTGACGTAGTTGCACAGCCACCAGGAGGTGAGGGGATAGTAGAGCCACTTTGCCAATGGGGAGCTGCCACCTGCAGAAGTTCCTTTTCATTTGTGCATCCAATTTAAAGGCCTCCCATTGGATTTTTGACAGCAACTCTTACCATATAAAACACTATATTGGAGCATATAGGAATGTGCAGCGCTTTGCAAATCAGGCCACTAAAACACCAAGACCACAATTACAAAGTTCTAATAACTGAAAGTTGTCATTTCTTCATTAATAGCATTTTGTGAGCTCTCAGAAATATCCTATAGAATGGATTTTCAACTTTTTTTGTTGGCTCAATTTCGTAAGCTTTGGCAGGCATGTACTTTAAGCTAGAACTTGCCAAACTTGATAGTCCCAAGTCACCCCCTTCAAGTCAGTCAGTGTCCTGGCATCCCTGTGATGCCAAGGCACTTGTACCAGGAATGTGGACAGGCAACTTCTCACTCTCCATTCCCACCACGTGGGACTGATTGAGAGAAACTCTTGCTCAGGTTCTGCAACTACAGCCTCAAACATGCCTAGCTCAGATGAAAAGATTTAAAAGATTTAAGAGACTTAAGCTGCCCAGCTAAAACACCTTCACTGCACATGTGCAAAATGCAGTTTTCTGAAGCCTTGTAAGTTGGTTAAATTCAGGTTATTTTCAGCAAGTGTCACATTCCTGATTCCCTGCCAGATTTCAAACCTTGCCCCAAATTATTAACATACCAAATTACTCAGCAACTTGTAACCAATGATTTTTTAAAACATGTACAAAAAGGTGGGTTCAATCAACCTTACTCTCAAAAAAGAGTCATTTTCTAAGAAAACACCTTAGGAAAGAGAGGGAAAGTATCTGTCCAAAAAATTACTGTCTGATAAGGCTCTGAGCATAACACTGTCTTGACCATAAGCATCACCAGCAGTTCCAACCATAAGATGTAAATGAACTATGTTGGGAAAAACTTAAACAGGGTCTTGAGTAAGCAATCCAAATGAGCCAAGATGGTGTTGTATGGATTGCAGAATTATTATTGTAGAGTTACTGTGGGTTGCTCATCTGTTTCCACTTTCTTTTGATGAAGCTAATTTTATAGGGGTTTGGTCCAATATCCTTTTTCCAGGCCATCTAATTAAGTACAAAAGAATTCCAGTTTTATGACAGGGCTTAAAGTGGTTCATTAGTTTTTATATGTTGACAGTAAATCTGCTAACACGTCACGATCCTGAAGGTGACCAGAAACACTGAGGCTGCTCCAAATTTACTCCCCTTTCCATCAGAGGAAGCTTCAAAGAACTTTACCAACAAAATATAATAGGAGATAAGCACTGCCACAAATATTAGCTGATCAGCAAGTACCATTATTCAAGTTATATCTCTTTTTTTTTTTCAGTTCAGGATTTAATGCAACCTCTAGCCAAGTGATGGAGCTGCCCCCTGAATGTCACAGAAGGTAGAGCACGATGACCAAAAGAGATGAGGAGGTAGGACAGCACCTATTGGTCTCATTTCCTCTTTCCCCAACATATTCATATCCACCATTGGTGGATAAAGCACTGCCTTAATCCTAATTTTATGTTCTTTAAAGTATCTGTAGCATGCCTCAACTTAGAAAAACCCCAAACATCCACAAAGTATGAAGGGAAGTGGGCAAACTTTAATATTAACCATCTTCCCATCTGAGACACCCAAAAAGAAAAGCATATTCCTAACATAAGTTGATTGACTGACATATAAATACAAAACTGTTTTCTTTCTCAGTAGTGACAAATTGTAACTCCTCATTCTGAGTGATACACAAGAGTTGAAAATTTTTCTTTGTGTTTATTATCACCACATTCACATTATATTTTATAAGTAAACATTATGAAAGTATAATTTTATATATCAAAAAATAAAGTCAACAGGCATTTTTATTTTGAAAATAATATTCATTTCAGTTGTTAACTACAGCTTCACAAAATAGTAAAATTAATGGCAAATTCTGAAAAAGACTTCTATTTAAATATAATTGTGCATTTTCTAATTGAGACCCTCTAATATAAATTTCTTCCCTCCCACCTCTTGAAAAATTAGGACACAGGGTTATTTTGGGAAACTCTGGAATACATGACTGGTAGGTCTGCTTGCAGCATCAGAGCTCTTGCAAATCACTATAAATACAGGATGCAGCATCCTACACAGCCAATAATCCAAAAAGCATCTCTTCAGGCACCATAAATATGAACTTTGAACTTTATCTTACAGTTATCTAACAATAACAGGCCTGAATTGTTTCATCCTGCCATAACATTGCACTTTTGGAAGGCTTTCGTTTCCCCACATAGTTCCTGATGACTGTGATGCCATTTGTGGATCGCCACCTGTCACTGTCATATGGTGATGTGATGCTAATAATAAACATTATGCCTTCTGTGCTGTTTGTTGAACTCACTTATGTTATGTGACTTCCTGTTCTGCAACATTAAATGCAGCACTTTAAAGGAAAAGTTATTCATGTGTCAGTTGGAAGATTGCTATTATTTTAATTGCAATCTGATGTTCCTTCTACTCAGCAGAGATGTTTAATTCTACTCAGGAGAAATGCAGACTCTTCACAAAAAAAGTAGTTCATGCAATAATGGTAAAGAATCAATTTATTCTCCTAAGTGAGGACAGAAGTAGGAGAAAAAGAATAACCTCTTTTCTCTTGCACATTCTTTAACTCTACTTCAATATTTCTATGTAGAAATGTCTCTGCTTTCTACCAAGTAGCATTAAAAAACACAAAACCATAAGTAAACCTCAAAGCAAAGGTATCCAGCTGGTTCATAATTAGTTATTTCCAGTGGATACCACCAGCATTGTCCCAGTCAAAGTCAGATATGGAATTCTGCTATACTACTAAACATAACTGAGAGATATTATTGCTTCAGGCATGGCTATTCAGACTTTGAAAATGAGTATTGAAATCTGCTGATCTTTCACAATGTTATTATCTCATGTGCAATTTAAATATGAAATACAACTATTCATGGATAGGAGAAGGAGAAGCAATTCATTACTCTCCCAATTCACAGAGACTTGTAAAAGACAATCTCCTTGGGGAAACAGAATTATCTAGGATAGCTGAGACTTAAATACAGAATTGATCACAAATAGGGTAAACATAATGATCCAATATGTTTAAGAATCTATCCCTACTTTAAAAAGACAAATTTAGGTATGCAATCAATTCAAAGTTAAACAGACCTCTAAGTTTAACAGAGATGTCCAGAAGATGAAATAGCACAAAATGTCAACACTTTTCTCTTGTCGATTCACAAGCAGAGAAAATTAAAACTCAGCTCTTTAAATTGTGGAAATACTCTAAATCATATTTCTGTGGTATTGCACACTTCCAAGAGTTTACAGTTCCTTTTTATTAATAAACCAATTAAAAATAAATGTAGGCATTGAATTGCTCTATCCAAGGGGAATTAGAAGTCTAAACTTCCTAAATTGCTTTTGCAGCAGTTTAAGGATCATTGCTTCTTTTCTGGTCATTATTATTCTGATAAGAAATATTCACTATTTCCTTTGCATTCACTTAAAATTTAACTGAAGCCTTCTCTATCAGTTCCCACCCTTAATATGGTGTTAAAAGCACCCAGAAGCTCCACTGGCTTAGATCTGCTTGAAGTTCTGTGTCTCAGCTTACTCTGGGATCACTTTAGGAGGAAGAGACCCAAATGCAATACAGCTCAGAGCTATGAATCTAAAAATCAACAGTCAGCTTTCAAATATGTCCTGACAGGACCCCAAGTCAGGCAGCTTTGTGGGGATCTACCCAGAGCTCTTCACACAGCCAGACACACACCAAAGACTCACATGCACAAGGTGTGGTTGGAATAAAACCCTGGAGAATAATTTGAAACGGAGAAAGCTCAGAGAGGCTGAGGAATGGAGAGCAGAAGAGAGAGAGTTTATTCACAGCTATCACCTGCCCACTGTATCCTGGTCCTGCTCCTTGCACCTGACAAGCCCAAGCACTGTCACAGGAACACAAAACTCCACTGAGTGGCCTCCATTTTCCAGGACTTTGTTTCCTCCAAGAGGTGCCCAGACAGACACAACTTCCCTGTCTCTCCAGAAGGACCTGCCTTAGCCAGGAACACAGACTTTTTGCAAAATATTTTTCTCTGTGCACTACAGTTCCTGTGGAAAGTGATGAGCACAGGAATTCCCTGCTGGAACTCTCTCTGAAGTTGCTAAAACCATTAGCCCTCACTCATCAGATTTTTCATACATATTTACATATGTTTACTGCAATACTAATTCAGTATACACAGGTAAGAACAAAAAGAGTTGAGAAAAAAAAACATCTCTTCTTCTGGAAGCTCTGGCAACCTTGTAACCCAATTTCAAATCAATACCTTTGGCATGTAAAATTGCACTGAAACAAGGAAGACTTCAAAGTTCAGAGCTAAATTAGGGAGACAGAGGCAGCAGGGACTAGTTCAGGTGTGGTGATTTTTAAGAAAAGTTAACAACGTTATTCTACATCTGGCTTACTCAAAGACTCAAGGAACAAAATATCACACAGTAATTTGTGTAGTGGAGGAATTTTCTACCTTCCATCAACAAGCACTGCCACACCCAATCTGCTGGGCTGAACTGTCTCTTTTAGAAAGCTACAGGCTCTTTTTGATGTCATAAATAACAAGAGTAAGTTTATTATCTCCTTTATTTTGTGAAGCATTATCAAGCCTTTATTTCACTTTTGACCCTTTTCCAATCCAATTTACAGCTATGCTAGTTAGATGCCTGCGTACCATGAACAAATGGGTTTAAAAGTGTCAAAGAGAACTGGCCTAAACAACACAAAATAACAATGTCCCAAACACAATTGAACAATATGAAATGGGAATAAATCATTAGCAAAGAGTGGCTGGGAAATCTTGTTTCTGGCATCATGGACAAACAAGTAGCTACTGCAGGTCACCGATCCATGATTCAGCCAAGACTGCATCCAGAAGCTAAAAGAAAATGCTGAACCTGTTGCTTCAGAGGTTCTGAAAAGTCCTGCCAGCCTTTATTTACTATAGTAAGGAACACAGAGGACAAGTTCTAAATGGATCTAAATGGACCCTATTTCATGCCCAGAGGCAGCCATGCAAAGGACTCCATAAAACAGATTCCTACAATCAAAAAAGACAGAAGTCTGGAACCATTAAATTACATCCAAAGATCCTTTGGGAAACACAAGACATCCCTACAACTGCTTTATTTTCAAAGCACATTCTACATTCTATATTTATACAGATGTTTCCATATCCATAGGACTCTTCAGAACACTTTAGATACAAATCAAATTTCCATTCACATGTGTAATTAAGAATCAGTAGATCTAAGTTAATGATGTATGTCATTCCGAGAAAGTGCTTTGAAAATGTGAAATGATAGACATGCTAAATTATAATTATGGGAAGTTACAAAAAAAAAAAAAAGTGAAGAAAAACCAGAACACTTTTCATGTATCTGCTTACAAGTAACGTCTTGTCTCTTTAATACACATTGCTTATGAACCCCTCTGGGTTTGGAAACATGCTCCACATCTGCATTCCACTGCCATCCTTTGTGCTCCAGCAGTTTTACAAACTGCATCTGCAGCTCACCCTGTGGTTGAGCATCATGGAAAGTTTCTGCATTTACCTTTTCTTATTGCTATTTTGATGGTTACTGCTAAATTTTTCAAGGCTCTGCTCTGAGTGACTTGCTCCTTCCTTCCTTCCTAGAAACAAATATAATTAACTACATTTCCAATTGCCATTAAATTGTATTTCAACTTACATTTATATTTTGCAAAACAGAAATCCAATTCACCTCAGGTTTGGACTGCAATCCATACAAGCAGAACAGCCTTACTACAGTATCAGCACTTTGACACACACAGGAAACTGTGTTCATGTTTACTTTTGAAAAGCAGATGTTGGGGCAGCAACAGTCCTTTCTAAACTGCCCTTCCCACATAACCTTTTTATCAGATCATTACCAAACCACTGTGGCTCAGAGCTGTGCATTGCACAGATTAGATTTGTGCTACGTATCAATCAGTTTGTTTTCCTTCTGTGTAAGAAGAACCAGCATTTATATAACTGGGCATGTATGTTCACAGACTAATGCTTAAATTTCCTAACTGTGGCAATGTTGTGGGTAAGGACCTGTTAAATGAAAGAGTTCCATATTGTTTGCCTGTCTGTTTAACAGGTCAGCTCCAAAATCTAAGGCATTTCTAGCGCCTAAGTTAATGTATCACTTAAAGAAAGATACTGAGAGATACTGTCAGCACTAAATGGTCTATACTTTGTGTAAAAATGTAGTTGTGGAATATCAACAGGAGATTCTCACATACCTTACTCAGTGGTGACAGAATTCTCTAAAAGAACTTATCCACTGAACGAATAATTCAACAGATATTAAGAATATCAAACAGTTGGATTAATCTGTGATATCATTACTGAAGGCTAAAATTTCCAATCAAAAATTTTTTAAAAAAATGAAAAAAGAATAGATAGTGCTGTTGCCTTGCACTTTGAGATTCATCTCGCCAAATGTGGACATTTAAACTGTAAAAATGGTTCTATACTAAAAAAAAAGGCCTCCCTCTCAGCTATTCATCTTGAATTCCATTTATAGGCAGCAGAAAGAAAGGAACACTTAAATTAACCATAACTTAAGAATGTTTTTTCTTTTCCTTATCTTTGAAGGGAGCTCGAGGCGAGTGGCTCAGACACCGATATCAGACACAGACACTGCAGAGCAGACATCAAAAGTGAGGTGAGAGAAAATATAGTCAGAGATCCTGTTCCAGAATTTGTCTTGGCAAGGTGAAGGGGGATTTTCACATCACAAAAGTCTTCAAAAAGAACAGTTATATATCTACATTGTATTACAGAACTGAAATATTGTATGGACTAGGTCTGGCAGTAGATCCCTTGCCATGAGCTCCCACCACTGTGGTGTAAGCAAACCACCAAAGCGGGCAAAGCAGACAAGATGCAACGCTGACCTTTACACATTTTTCCCACTAAGAAACATTGAAAATCTACATGTTTTTTAAATCTGAAATGCTCATGCAGCAGCCAATACAACTGAATAACCCCCATCTACAGAACATCACTTCCTCAGCTCTCCTGCACTCCATACGCTTCGGGGCTTCTGCAAATGCAGCTCCTCATCATGGCACAGCCATGCTGTGTCCCAGGAAAGTTCTTGTGCTATTTAGAGCCAAGACATACATAAAACATGCACCCAGGAGTCGTCTGAACTGTCAGACAGAACAGCAGTCTGGCTCCTACTGCTACAGCTCTTTGTCCCATCCCCTTCAGACTCTCTCATTAGCAGGTTGAGCTATTTAGTGCCGCGTTCACGGCGTTACCTGAGAAAATGTTCTTTGCAGCACACGTGGAGCACTATCAGCCATTTCTCCCAAGGCTCAGTTGGAGCTGCACTCTGTCTTTTTTGCTGGTGTTGTCCAACAGCATACCACACAGAGCTACCTGAACAAAGGAAAGAATTACTGTTCTTGTTTTCATTTGTTCTATTCTTACTTTGATGCTTGTAAGTGGAACAAAAGAGACAGTTGAGAAAAGTGAGACCATGGATTTCTTTAAACAGGAATGATAAACAATATCAGGCTGGCCTGAAATCACTGCGGGAAGTAACAACATACTGATTATTTTTTAAATCTGTTGTTTTCACTTCCACTCTGTTAATTGCCATCCTATTTTAACTAGTAATGTAGCAGTGCCTGTCACAAATGTGAGTTAAACGTTCTCTTGGCACTGCAGGGAAAAGGGGCAGTGCCCTCCCCTCTCCATGAATGAACATTCTATTTCATATTTATATTCCGCCTGAAAGTTGTCAGATATATTATGTTGTGTCCAGTAAGTACTCTATAAACGTTGTAGTATTTTAACCAGAGCAATCTTTTCCTGTGTGTCTGCATAAGGTGATACATCTCAGCAAATAAAATTTCTGATTGAAAGATTACCTCCATATCTGCTTTGTTTTCCTTATGACATTAGTTCTTGAAATATTGAATTTCTTACTTCATGCCTTTCCACTGCTCCAACCCTACTGATAGCACAGAGCAAATGTGACTCAAACGTTTTACTCGCATCCTGAAATTAACTTTCTCGAGGCAATTTCAGCCTTTTTTCATTTGAATACATCTAGGCAATTTTACTCTTCATCTGGATAAGATGAAAGGAGGATTTTTGTATCATTGCTGAGCTGAAGCCTAGAACACAAATTTTCATAAATTCATGTCATAAAGATAGCAGATATGTAGCTTCTGTTTCAAGCTGCCAGTCAAAAATTTCCCCCCAGTTCTGATTTATACAGATAGCATTAAAACACAGCATGTTTTCCCCAAATTAGGATTTAAAGCATAGAATTTCCACCAAGATAACTCCATACTCACCACCTGGTATAAATTCACATTAATGTTGAACAAAATTTGTGACATGCCATGCACATTTTTAGGGGTTTTTTTAAGGACCTTGGCTTATGGTCTGGGCTAACAGAGGGATTAAAAAACTTGTCAATTTTGTACTTTAAATAAATATTTTTACTGGTATACTGACACTTTTCAGCATTTTATTTCTCACATGGAAGCTACTGAATATTATTTGAATCAAGTACACCCAATTTAATACAAGCCACTACTGAAGGAGTGGTTATGTTAACAATACCTAGAAACAAAGTTGGCAAACATGCTGTCCCTTGAGGTTCCTTTATGTGGCACTGCTAGTGAGACTTGAGGCTTTACTTTGAATCCTTCCTCACATGAAGAATTTCTTTAAAGAATTTCCAGTGCTCAATTTTCTGCACAGACCAGAAAATGAAATCTTGAATTCCATTGAGTATCTGCAGACAATAAATATTGCATTTGACTGCAATGAATCAATTTCTCTTTTAAAGAAAAATCTGGCTTTGAATATCTTTTTTTCTTTGCCCTTTAAATGTAAGAAAAACATGATAATAAAATTTACAAAAAAATTCGTCAAACACACATCTGAAATTTTAATTTCTCATTTTGAAAAGGATGTGGCTGTAAGCACCCCATCTGTAGCACCCAGCTAATTAGGGCCTTGCATTCCAATTAATCAGGAACTACCTTATGCAGAGACAGTTTTGGACCGAACATGAAAATTTCTAGCTATTTTGGCATATGTGTTTATTTTTAAAATATTCACTGGCTTTTTATTTCTTTAAAATTCTTTGGTGAAGGCAAGATAATTTGATACCAGTTGCCAAAAATCCTACCATCCAGGAAGTAAAGTAGTATGACTACCAATGGACCATACGAAAATAACACATAATGGGAATGGTTTAGGCTTATTTATGCCAGAAGATGTAGTTAAAATTGATTCATAATCTGACAACAGCTCAAAAATCACAGCTCAAACTAGGAGTATAAATACTACTCTGAGATCCCAATTGTGTGAGCAGCAAGTACAAACCTGGCTCTCTTATGGCACAGGCAACTTTCCCAATGTCAGATACAATGATATATATCTTTGGTCTCATTTTTGTAGATGGTACCTAAGTTTCAAACTGACATGTTTCAGTTGCCTCAAAACTTCATTTCTCATGGACAAATAGTTTCCCAGAAGGTTTATGTTTTGTTGTCAAATTCTGCTAGCACACTGACTCAATGCTGCTAAAAATTAGTAGTCTGCAGCATGGCAGAACACGTATATTGAACCGTCAGTTTGAATCATTAACAGCTAATTGGACTAATTTCACAGGGACAAGAGACAAACCATAAATGAGTTTGGGGAAGAGGAGTGGGGGGAAGGAAACAAAGGGAAGATAATAGAATTAATATCTGTTTGCATAGCTGTTTCTCTAAAGACAACAAGATTTCTTTGTTTCTTTGCAGCACACCTACGCTCTAGTGAATAAACCATAAATATGGTGATTCCTCAGTGTTTTAACTAATTTATGCCCAAACTGCATAAACTTACAACTGGTTTAACTCACTTATGCACACACACAAAATAAGAGCCAGTGGAAAACAAAGGCAACAAATAAAAACAAACATGTTCAAGGGTTTGAGATAGCAGTTCCAGACAGTGCTGGACATTCTGCACTGCTGATACTGTAACAGACTGTTTGCACAGGGAAAACGGTGGGAGACACCACATTACTGCAGTGCCACTAGTGAAGAAGGCTCAAAAAGGGATTAGTTAAATTTATGGAAAGAGGCCTCAACCCCTAGTGGCTATCAAGCATGATGAGCCACTAAACTTATGTATTATTCAGAAGAAAGCACAGCACTTCTCATTTGCTGTCTTTCTTATGCTCCTTATCTGCCTTTTCTTGCAATAGTTTGACATAGGACACACCAAGTGTCCTTTGGGGTCAGTCTTGTTCAGATTTAGACCTGCTCCAAAGGACATGATTCATCTACAACTGCCAGCTTAAAAGTGTATCTTCACAATGTAATACATTGCATTGTGCTTTATCTTAGTTTTCCATATCAGCTCCACAAGTAAACAATTGTTACTGTCTTGACTATAACTTCTTAAAAGTACTTAGGGGCATATCTGCATAGATAGTGTTTTAAAAGGAGTGAACTCATTAAATTCTGGAAAATCTATTGAATTTTAGTTGATGTCAGGCACATAGCTTTTACTTAAATGCCTGTACATGATAATTTCAAATGCCAATTCAACTTTAATGTGTCTATGTGTCTCTGTAAATCTGGTCCACAGCCTCAGCCAGTGTAGACAGCTATCTTCAGCAATCCTACCTGCTGAGTCTCCACATTCTTATGTTAAGAAAGCCATACATTACTTGGTTCACAACACTTTGGACTTGTATCCTAGAAAGAATGCCTTCAAATCTCAAAGCAATGAAGCACATCACATACATGTACTAGTTGCTGTCAAGCTTTCCTTGATTCAAAACATACCCTAGCAGGTTTGCATGGCAAGGTTGTGGTAGCGGGGGGGCTACAAGGGTGGCTTCTCTGAGAAGCTGCCAGAGGATTTCCACATGTCCAGCAGAGCCAGCGCCAGATGGCTCCAGGATGGACCTGCTGCTGGCCAAGGCCAAGCCCATCAGAGATGGTAGTAAAGCCTTTGGAATAATAGATTTAAGAAAAGAGACAATAAGGTTATTGTGCAATTGTGGCCAGAGAAGAGAGGAGTGAGCGTGAGAAAACAGCCCTGCAGACACGGAGGAGGGACAGGAGGCACTCCAGGTGCCAGAGCTGAGGTTCCCCTGCAGCCCATGGTGCAGCCCATGGGGAGGCAGCTGTGCCCCTGCAGCACATGGAGGTCCAAGGGGGATCAGAGATCTGCCTGCTGCCCATGAAGGGGCCCACACTAAAGCAGGTGGATGCCTGAAGGAGGCTGTGATCCCACAGAGAGCCCACACCGGAGCAGCATCCTGGCAGACCTGTGGACTGCGGTAAGAGAAGCCCACACTGGAGCAGGTTTGTTGTCAGGATGTGTGACCTTGTGGAGGACACACACTGGAGCACCTTGTTCCTGAAGGACTGCATCCTGTGGAAGACACACATGCTGGACCAGTCTGGGTAGAACTGTAGCCTGTGGGGTGGACTCAATCTGTAGAAGTTCATGAAGGACTGTGTCCCGTGGGAGGAACCCCACACTGGAGCAGGGGAAGGACTCCCTTCCCTGAGGAGGAAGGAGTGGCAGAAACAACACGTGATGAACTGACTGTAACCCCCCATTCCCTGTCTCTGCAGGGAAGAAGGCAGAGAACCAAGAATAAAGCTGAGGTCAGGAAGAGATGTTTTTAGTATTTGTTTTACTTCTCATTATCCTGCTCTGAATTTGATTGGTAATAAATTCAATTAATATCCCCAAGGTGAGTCTATTTTGTCCATGACAGTATTTGGTGAGTGATCTCTCCCTGTCCTTATCTCTATTCATGAACCTTTTGGTTTATCCTCTCCCCTGTCCGTTTGGGGAGACGAGTGGTAGGGCAGCTTCTGTGGGCACCTGGCAGCCAGCCAAGGTCAGGCCACCACACATACTAAGCCTCCAATGGCAACAGCACAAACCATGCACTTAACATCAATAATTGTCATTTATAAACCAGATTTAGTACAAAAATGCCAATTTTGTCCTTCCCAAACTGCTACAGAAAGAAATTACATTTGTTTCTATATGCTACTTCCATCACAGCTGAATTCAGCGAATTAGCTGAATCCTGTAGCAATGTGTTCTTCCTGATGGTTTCTGTACAGATATTTAGAAAACAGATAATACTTAGATAACAGACAATTTCTTTGCCAGTACTTAGGAGGACTGATCATATTTGCACACAAACAACTGGGCCTCTGCAACAACTTATTTAGGAACTGTGATGTGATTCAGACCATCTTTCTGCAATCTGATTTACAGCACAAAATTTTTCCGAGGATTCAAAAGTTCTTTGTTTAGCCAGGATTTTTCTTAACTCTTGATACTATGAGCAAATTAGCATCCATTTTACAACCTCTCTGCTAATTGTTATTTGCAAAAGGATTAGCACTCCATGCCAGCAGTCACTTTAGTTATTATATGAATATTCATTAGGATTTCAGACATAACACCTTCACTACTTACAGCTTAATTTCTTTATTTCATGGCGTTGCTCTCCTGCTTTACCCATCTGTACAAGCAACTGCCATTATCACGATCATGTAAACTATCCATGTTTTAATCAGAAGATCTGTTTTGTCACTACCCCTACGTGATCTTCTGCAGGTGCCAATACAAATTAGCCTTCCCAGCTTCTTATATATTTTATCCAGAGACACAAGGGTACTTCTGGTGGTCTCAGTAATGCATAAGTAACTTCACAACAATGGGGAGAAGTGTTTACATGTAGTTTTGATGCAACTCTCGGCAGCACTCCCAATACAAACAGATTGGCTTGTTTAACCACACATGTCAAAAATGCCCATGCCAGGATGCACCAGGCAGGCAGGCAGGCAGTCCTATCGGGTTGTACCTGTTACAGGCATGATCAGGTTCTCAAATCCCATGGTGAATCTTCATAAAACACAAAAGCAAGTATAAATTTGGAGTAGTTCCAACATTGTTTTGTAATACTAGAAGTGTATTTGCACACATGTGTGTTTTACTGTCACCAGTTACACCTGGAGAGCAGTAGAAACCCAAACCTTCGTGCCATTGGGATCCTTGATTTGGGGTATATATTATTAACAGACTCCTCAAATAACAGTAATTTCAAATTTCATCTCAATTCACTACTCATTTTCAACTATAGTTTCGTGGATCTGTTCATCTTTTATTAACTGCTTATTTTCTAAGATTTAGGTTTATTCTTTTGTGTATTTTCCTTAGCCATTCCCTTTTCCTTTTTTCCATATTAATAAATTTTCCTATTAACAAGGGCTGTTCTACAGTAGCTTTAGGCATTTACAGTTTCTTAGTCATCTGGTTTTCTTGTACAGATATTCTTTCAATATTTTTAATTGTTTTCTCCTCCTATCTCTGTTTCAAAAAACTCTCTAAAAGCCTGATTTATTGATACAAATATCATCATTTCATACTGTTACCCTTCTTACCATGAATAAACAACAAATAATGCAATTGGGGATACATGAGCACATCTGATAACAGAGCAGCTTGATATAGTAGAAATGTTCCTGATATAGAAATCAACAGATCTGTAGTATACACTACTCCACACAGACAGAAAAGTCAGCTACTGAGGAATAAAGTTATTCAAACCTGTCTGGGTTTGGACAAAGTATTTGACTGCTCTAATTCATAGCTGCACAATGCATTAATTCTACTCTACCATCAAAGCCACAGTAAGCACTCTTTTTAGCCATATCTTTACAGAAAACAGTTGTGTTTTTACATAAAATCCTGCAATAGC
This sequence comes from Myrmophylax atrothorax, assembly GCA_026770055.1. Classification (NCBI taxonomy): domain Eukaryota; kingdom Metazoa; phylum Chordata; class Aves; order Passeriformes; family Thamnophilidae; genus Myrmophylax; species Myrmophylax atrothorax. The sequence goes on along the minus strand of JAOXXN010000065.1, from coordinate 3,066,422 downwards.
ATTTCTGTATAATTTTAACTAGCCACAAGTAATCTTAGCTGATGGGGTACACAGCTGATTTTGACAGGCTACCACGAATAAAAGCCTTCTCTACCTTGATGCATACAGAATCTTAAATCATGATAACTAATCCAAGACAATGAAGTACGATAAAGAGGTTTTGATGTCAAGGTCTCCCAGTAGTTTTCCCTTCTATTCATTTAGTACCCAGCAATGTCTGTGTTCAGAGCTCAGGCACCTGCTCTGTGCCTGTGAACCATCATGAGCCCACAACCTTTCCATGTGAAGCTGCAGCTGTTGGGGGGTTTGAGCAGCTGTGATCAAAGGTGAGGCAAATAAAACTGATTTCTGTGGGCCCTGCTACAGCCTGCAGATGATACAATGAATCTCCTCCAAACTTCTGAAGTTACTTTCAAAGCTATATAAGCAACATTGCCAACATCTTAATTCATATACCACTCCTCTTTTGTTGTGTGGTTTCCTGTGCCTTTTGAACTGCATCATGACTGTAAAATGTCTTTTTTGCTGTGTCCAGCTGACAGTCCCATTGCTTCAGGAGTGCAAGGGGACAGCCCTAAGTACGGTTTATGCTCTGAGTACTCAGTGACCTGGTAATCACAGACAGAGAGAATTATCTCTACCAAGACATGCTGTCCTTTAAAAACTGTCACTGCAGAAAATCCGTAAAGTAGCTGAGAAAATTGCAATACATAAAACAAGCTGCTGTAAGAAGTTCTTAAGGTATTTTCTCTATAAATACAACACAGGTTTTTCCTAATGCAACAAGTATATCAGCT
>JAOXXN010000065.1:2987777-3006362 GCA_026770055.1 Myrmophylax atrothorax | reverse complement strand
GGCGGGGTTGCGGCGCGGCGGCTGCCGGCGGAGCGGGCGCGGCTGCGGCTGCAGCTGCAGGAGGAGCTGTGCGAGCTGGGCATCCGCCTGAAGGAGCTGGAGCTGGCGGCGCTCGTTGGGGACGGCTTCGATGCCAGGCAGTGTGCGTCCCGCCGGGAGCGCAGCGGGAGCAGCCAGCGCTGCTGGGGCCGCACCCCTGCCCACCCCGGCCTCCAGGCCCATCAGCAGGGGCCCCCTGGAACGGGCCGGGGTGGGTACCTGTGCCCCGCGGCAGCCCAGGGGGCGGTTCCCCGCCCCGCAGCTCGGGGCGCGCCTGCAGCTGCCGGGCGAGCACAGGGAGCAGAGCCGCTCCTCGGGGCCCCTGGCTGGGGCAGAACCGCCACGGCTGCAGTTACTGCTGCACAAAGGAACTCAGCCCCCAAAAGTGATTGCTATCAAAAAACACAACGCAGGCACCAATCATTTTTGCATGTTTGTTTGTATATGCAAAATGTATCCACTACTTGTAACAATCCTGCGCTTGTGAAATAAAGGCCACTGACAGCCACAGATAGTTGGAGGGTGGGAGGAACTCAAACAAGTTAAACTTTGGCATTTTAATTTTATAGCCTGCTGGCCATGATGGAAATAAAAGAAATAAAATAGTTGATCAGGCCGTGATACTTAAGAGTTCCAGTAGGGAGGGCAACAACTGTTAAGGATGGGATGCTCATTTCCTTCAAGGCCACAAGCTGCCAGTCAGGAAACTTGGAGCACTACAAAGGTTACAAGAACATAAGATCTCAAAAACATTCCGATAGGTAGTTTGCATATATTTACTTTTCAGAACAGGAAATTAATAGGGTTTTTTTTCCCTTTGTTATAGCAACACATACCTTTTCCATTGTAATACCTATTGTTTTGAGAAACTTCAGTTTTCAGATACTTGCTAGACAAGTCATTCTAAGGAATATTATTAGTTTGCTTAATACATTATTTGATTTTCTTGGAAGTATTGTAAAGCATTGGTTACAAAATTAATGACAAATTATGTTTCATTCCTGTTTAGATAAATTTCTGAAGTCAGTGGAAGAAAAGAAGATACAAAGCATGAAAGCATTGCAGAACCTGAAATAACAGCCACCAATATGATGAGGATTATTTCAGCTGAATATTCTGGCCACCAATACAATGAGGATTATTTCAGCTGAATATTCTGTCACTATATCTCTGTGGAGTACTTTAATGGCTCTTCAATATTGCGTTTCTACTTATGATAGGCTCTTCCCCTACCAAATTAAAATATATAGTATATTGTTGCATTTTTTTGTTTAATTGTCTAGTACTAGTTACTGGTAACAGTACTGTATATTTAAACTTTTTTCCCTCTCCAGTTACTATATGCAGACAGGGTGTATAATATTGTCTTCAAAACCACTATGAAATTAACACCACTGTTGTCAGGATTTCCTGCAGTCCATTGATGGTGCTCAAGATATGTGTAGCCAGGAAACACAGTAATTGCAATATAATATATGGTTGGAGTTTGGGGGAGTTTTTTTCTATTTTAGTTCTAAGTATATTAAGTGCAATTTTGAGCAAATAGGCATGGTCAAAAGTCTACACCTCTAAGCCAGCTGTAAAATACTTTGTTAGCATAAAAATCTTTGTTACGATCACAGTGTATTGTCTTTAGTGTACCACAAAATTACAGAAGTTATGGCTTGAGTTGGTGTTTTACAAGATAGTCTTATAACATTGACTTTCAACTAATATGTTACTATTATTTTAGGAATAACTGTGTTTAGGCCAAAGCAGTAGTTTTTGAAGTGACAACATCCTTGGAAAGCATGTCCTTTCATTAGGAAAAACTGAAGATATGGAGAATACTTACCATTCAAAAATAGTTTGGCATGGAGACTAACCTCACAAAGTAGTAAAAAGACTCATCAGACTGATAAAAATATACCAATTACTTTTTCCTATTCTAATTCCAGAGCAGTAGGTGGCAGCATGAAATAATAAAGTTACCAACCCTGAAGCTGTCATATTTTGGCAAACAGCTTTATTTTTGAGACTAATATTTTAATTTGTGTTTCTTTAAACTGTTCAAGTTGCTCAACTGCAAAGCATTTTAACACAGTATGATACCAAAATTTTATTTCCTATTACTGCTTATTACAGGATTTACTCTTTTACTATCTCAGTCTTTCCAGCTAGATTTTGATCTACCATACACAGAGTTTATATAAAAAGAAATCTAATTTCTAACTCCCATTTCTCAATCATCAAACTGTAGCAATCCCATTTTATCAGAGCACTAGGTGATCTTGAACAGAACCTCACCCTCCGCACTGGCTGGTGCCAGCCGGTGTCCCTGCTGTTGTGGCCATCCATGGTTTCAGCTGCTGATCCATGTGCCAGCTGGTGCCCCTGGCATGGGCAGTGACCCGGCATGGCTGAGGTGGGACAGGGCAGGACTGGGGACAAGGCTGCTTTAACACAGGCCCTGGCAGATGCCTGTACACAGGGGCAGGTGCATGCAGTACACCAGTGCCCACCATGAGCTTCTTTCTCTTTTATACTCCAGATCCATCATCCACTTCAATTCAAACACTCTCCCTCTTCAGCTGGCTTAAGCCAACTCTTTAGGCCCACCTTGGCATGCTTTAATTGCTATTTAGCTCTTTAGAGCCTAATTAGTAACACACTTCTGGCTAAAGAGTTCTGTTTTCAATAGTTGGCATCTTTTAAGCTGTTTGTCTCCACACAGCACAAGTAATTTCCAAAGTGGGATCCTTAAATGAGGTATTTTTACATCTGGTCAGGAAATGCTCAGAGACCCCCAATATTTATCACTCTTTCCAGCTACGACTTGGAGGCTGAGGCAGTAAATACACCAAAGTCACACAAGTTTCCTATACGTATATGTTATATATGTATATATACATATATGTGTATATATACATATATGTGGATATATGTATAACAGTCCAAAATTTAATACGCACAAGGTGTTAACTTGTTTTAGGAAGTCCATGTGCCTAAAACATCAAATCATCACCAGAACACCTTTGAAATCGGCCCCCCCTCTGCAGAATGAGGATAAAAAGCCTCTCAAAGATTTTTGAGGCTAAACCTGAAATGGTTAATTACAGTGAAAATGTGAATGATTACACTGAAATGGCTGATTACTGCAAAAACAAGAATTTTGTTAGTGCCTAAACTAAATATCAGAAAACAAACTTGGATGAGCCAATACACAGAGGCCTTCAAAGGTTTTGTGCAGAAGTTAGAGCTTTAAAATCAAGTTAGGTAGCAGGAAAACTATCTTCATTTCTCAAATCTCCAGAATAATTTTATTCCTAAACCACTCAAGTTTTCCAAGGTTCTTGCAAGGGCCTACAAGGGTTTCCACTACATGCAATTGCTGCTTCCTATTACTTCTCAGCTTTCACCAAGTCTTTCACTTTTCATCTAGTTCTCATCAGCCATTATTCACTTGGGTTTTCTTGGCTTAAACAGAGCTGCTTTTCCCCAATACACAGTTTGAATCTTTTTCCATCTGTTGTTCAGTTTTTCATATGGCCTTTCTGTTAAAACAACACTTAGTGTTTAATTGCTGGGTGGTAATGCAAGGAATAATGTCAGTTAATATGTCATCTCAGCTCAAGTTCCCTGGGCACACACATCTACTGACAAAAGTCATTTGGTCCATGTGCCAGAACAAGGCAGAATGGTTTCCCTTGGCCAGCGTCACCCACAGTACTCTTCTCCCAGGATACTTTGCTCAGAGCCCTTTCACTGCAGCATATCCCCATTCCAAGATTATCATTAAAGAACAGTGGAGAGGATCACTGGAAAGCCAATCTGGCCTCCTGTGTGTGAAGAAGCACCTACAAAAGTAACTTAGAGACTGTGGGGAAACATGGGACATATGATGAAATATTTCTGCCTGAAAGGAATCATTGTTTGTACTTTCAGTTAGAAATATTAACACATTAATGTACCTGAGTTTGGCAAGGGAGCAGTAAGATTGTCCATACCTGGACAACCAACCAGGTTATTTATACATAATGGCACACATGCTGATTTTAATTTGTCCCTAAACAATTTATTAACCTTTATTTTTCTTCTCTGTTTCTACCTGACCTTGTTATATCCAGTAATTTTCTCTCATCCCTGCGGGCTTATGGGTTCATCTCAAAGGTAATCTGTTTATAATTTCTCTTGTAAATATTAAGCATTATTAAACAGACTAGCATTCTTACTGCATTTTCTTTTATTCACATTTGTGACATTCATTTTTTTAATTGTTTCTGTTCTCTCAGACTGCTCAGGCAAGGCTAAAACTGACATTTGGATGCTGGCATAGCTCAGATCTCTTTCATAGAGCTGCCTTGTGACTCAACAAATCTACCCCTACTGCATTCAAGAAAGAAACATTAAGATACAAATGTGATTCACAGGCAGAGATCTCAAACCATCAGTAGGTCGCTCCCATTTCCAATTCTTAACAAAGAAAACTTCTCATAAAGCAGATTGTCACCAACCCAAGGGCTGAGCAATGACAGCTGTGTTGCTGGAAGAGCCGTGCCTACACCTGCAGTGATATCCAGGTGCTTCCCAAGGAATGCCCTCAGGTCTTTCATTTCTGAAACCTGAAACGGCCTTGGCTGCTTTAGGATGGGAAAAAGGAGACAAAGCCATTTGAAAACAAGAATGCATTTAAACTTCAAAGTATTTTATACCAAACAGTTGGGTCCATTAAATTTCAGACTGCTATATTTAAGAGTTTGCCACATTAAAATTCTCCAAATAGATACTCAGCCTTATTACAATGGCTCATTAGAATTTAAATTAATCTTCAAAGCTGCCTTAATTAGCTCAGGGACAGATTACAAAGGAAGTCAAAAAGCAGTAAGCTATCATAAAATGTTTTTTCTGTTTTCAGCAGCGTATGCTCTACAATAGTTTTACCTGTCCTGAAAATTCAGAGCTGAGATCTCCACATAAAGGAGGGAAATCAAGAGCAGCACTTAACTCAGGGAACCTTGTCCTCTTTTGTTTGTTTGGGAGGTGGTATTTCTTAAGCTCACTGACATCTAGATACTGGATCAAAGAGTTGCCAGTCACAAAGCCGTCCATAACTGGTGCATTTGGCTTTTCTAAGGAAACATATATAATTATTAACACAAGTCAGTTTTTTGTTACACACTAAAAACATACATTTGAGAAATAGGCTGAGATTTTGGTGTATCTTGAGAAAAGCCAGAGCATCCACTTGAGGCAATTTAAGCACTCACAGTCACAGCACATACATATATATATATACACACACACATACACATATATATACACACCGTATTTTAAGTATACCATCTGTCCAGAACCTGTGTTCTGGATACATACACTAGGAAGTTCATTCACCCCTATCTTGGGAAGATCCTTTTTTGCCTCTTTTTTCCTCTCAATCTACAAAGAGAGGCCTGGTAGGAAACCAAACTTTTTATCCCAGATTTCTTGCATCACAGATTACACAAAAGCAATATTGTCAAAAGTACATACGTTCATTTTCCTTTTCCTTCAGACTGACAGCAAGAAACTTAGGCTTGACTAAACACTGCTAAACCCCACAATATCTGACTGAATAATAGGGGAAGGCATAGAGAACAAAAATTCACAAAGAAACACAGAATGTCCTCACAATTCACAGGCCTGCTGGTTATTGCCCTGCTCACCTCTGTAAGGCAGGAAAACACCTTTCTTCAGAGGGAATGCCACCACTGGAATACATGGTTTAGATGTGAGTAGTTCTTAAAACTCCTTTTCTGTTCTTTGCCAGGTTCTGCCTTAAGACCATGAGCAATGGGACCCCTATGCAGCCCAGGAGCCTGGAAGCCCCAAGTGAAAAGAGGTCTCATGCTTTAAAGCACTGAGCTAAAGAAAAGGACACAGCAGGAACAACCAGGAAGTAGCAACACAGCTTTTAAGACATATTTTATTTAATGTGCAAAATTGCCAAGAAAAACACGTGTACAGCTTTAACTAAGCTACAGCCACAAACATGGAAGAAACTATTCTATGTACTCCTAAGCTTCACTTCTAGAATCACTCTATGGCTCAGAGTAAAAACACAGTCATTTGGTAATGACCCAGAACATTTTAAAAGTCTCATTTTCAGTCATATGTAAAATCCTACCATCAGTATGGTTCTACATTAGTAATTGCAAAAAGAACCAGTTCTTAGAGATTTCCCTTCTGATTGCATAGTATAAAATTTTAATTAATTATTTTCTTCTTCTTTCAATTTAATCCATCCTAGACTCGGCTTTAAATTCACTCTCAATTTTGCAGCTTCAGAAAACTAATTTTCCCATTTACACTCATAAATTTTGAGCAAGTTTCACAGACACAGCCATTACAATTTAGTTGAATCAAGCTGTGAACACCAAAGATAACACGGATATTTGTAATCATGCAGAGCCAGTCCTTTCCATAATTCAATGACATAAGAAGAGTTCATTTCCTTGGAAAGTGAGATCTGTTGCATGGGAAGTGAGACGATTTATTGATATAAACTCTGTAAATATCTGTAAAAAAGTGTAGAGGCTGTTATTGGAAAGGCTTCCTAGAACATACAGAAATATTATCAGGAGGTGGGTTTTTTCTTGTAAATTCACATCTATTTAAATGCTACCAAAGGAACAGGTAATTTACAGTCTTGAATAATTACTAAAGCTCCATAAAATAATAAATAGTGCTTCATATTACAGTATCCACTTGTACTCCAGGGGTTCAGCAGGGCTATGAGGAGAGGCAGTCCCTTCATCCTGCTTTACAGATGGGACACTGAGGCACAGTCAGATTAAGCACCTTGCCCAGGACCAATCTAAAATCCTGAAGAAAAATCAACTGACCTCCCATCTCCCAATTTCCAGCTACCCATAACCAGAAAGCATCCTTCCTCTCTTTGCACAATTTCAAGATACTTGTGATGGCTAATTTCCTGAGAGATTATTGGATCAGTCCTGTTCTCCTTGAAGCGAGCAGATGTTTTGCCAGTAACTTCAGTGGAAGATATTATCTATACTCATGCTATGCTTTAATACTAATAAGATACCTGTATCACAAAGCAGAATGTGGGCCAAAGCCAAGCAATGCCATAGCTATTTAAAAACTCTACACATGTGTTGGTCACTACTTCTATCCCACCAGCAGCATATCAGCAAGGTAAAGAGTGCACCGATGGAAAGGTCAAATTCAGAATGCACAACAATGGCAGGAAAAACATTAAGTGCAAATAAAGTCAAAGAGCAGAGGAGCATCTGTGCTGTACATAGGTACTTTCTAGCAAGACCCAAAGAACTGTCCAGAACAGACTCTACTTGGGCCTGAGCTGTTTCTGATGGCTTGCTAAATCCTAACCAAAAATTTAAGCCTCAGTAAGGTGGGGGTCTATCCTATTTTCCAAAGTTTTTGGCATCACTGTCATTTTTTTTCCATCAAATATGACTTTGGATACAGTTTGAAGAACTCAACACCAACATAAAATAAAAAAGCATTCCCAGTCTCTCTGCCACAGACAGAAATACTAAAATTAATTTTTTGGTGGGTAAACAGTTTGTTTATTCCTAATTGCAGTGTGGGAAATAGTAGAAGAAGACAAGGATGAAGAATATACTTCAAGTTTACATACATTCAGATCTCCCATGTTTCTAATTCTGAAATAGAATATGCTGTTACTATTGTTAATTTTGTACTGTTGTAACAAATGAAGAAATCAAAAGCTAACCAAATACATAATTTGATTCAAAACAGTTAACTTCAAGACTTTTTGACCTGCCATAATAATCAATTCATGATTACTTAGTGTCCATTCACTGCTGAAATACAAGGTTTACCACCTATTCTTCTACCACAGCCACTTGCTTTTTAGATCCTGGTGGATCCCTGGGGTAGGGTGCTGTATTCTGCTGCATCACATCTCAAGGAATCTATTGGTTAAGTTTGCTGGTGACAGGACCAAAAAGCCACTGATTCCTTGCAAAAAGCCAGAGTTAAAGACCCACAAATTTCTGGTTTAATAGTGTGTGTTATGGAGTTTTAGACACTGGTTTACAAAGGACAGAAATGCAGCGAGCTGCAGTGAAAATGGACATGTTGTGGAAGAGAAATTCACCTCCTCTCTAAATATTGTACTCAGTGGAATGAACTTTCTGTATGATTTACAATCCTCTGCAGCCCTTATTGCCTAGTAGGTAAATGTGTGTTTATAAAGTTACAAAATTATTTACAGTATGCAATATAGTTTGAAGCTACTCCTTGGGAATGAATCAAGCATGAAAAATTCATGAAAATTCAGGCACTTCTTAAAACAAGAATTATTTTTAATAAACACAGAAAAAAAATCAAATTCCTGAAACACCTCTCCATGATATTTGTAATTATTTTCAAGACATCTGCTAAACATTTGACTGCCTACTTAAAACCCATTTCTCATCTTTCATGAGCTTTGTAACAGAAGAACTCTGAGATCAAACTCCTCATTACTGCCTCTGGACACCATAAGGAACCTGAAATGCATGGGAACAAAGAGGTGGACAAATAGATAGAACAGTTTTGAAAAATATTTTTGAACACACACATATAGGTATACACAAGAATGATACAATACTCGTAAGAATATGGTCTTAAGGTGATTTTAAAAGCATGAAATAGTATATGATTTAGGGGCATTTCACCTATTTTTAAAATGAGACCTAAACCACCTTTCTGCCACACCACTTTGGTGGCTGTAGTTTTTATGTCTGTTGGTATTAAGGGTAACTCAAAGAGCAAATGTTACATGAGATAGTCTGTCCATCTCAGAACCCCATCAAAACCTCTGTGTCATCTCCCATGTCTTGTACAAACCCCAGCAAAGACTTTCCCGAATAAGACGAATCACCCGATGCACAGTTTTCTGATTGCTTTTCACTTGAGGGGCATGGCAAAACAATTTTGATCAAGGAGGTGCAATGCAGTTTTTCTCAGTAGAGATTCTGTGGTATTAACCAGCTTTACCTTTATGACTTGGCCATCTTGAAAGTTTCTTTTAAAGAGCAAGTCAGTATGCAATTTATTCACTGACCTACATAAATCTCATTTCCACAAGTTGAGTCTTGCATTATTTATTTACGAGAAAAAGGCAAAAGTTCAAAAAAAACCCCCATTCTAACAGAATAATCTTATCCTTAAAATGGAAAAAATTAACTTTGAGGTATTTTGATAAGCAAGTCCTGGAGTCATGGCCAAAAAATTAACCCATGAAAAGGAAGTCTAGCACAGAAAGGGCAAGTAACCACTTGACATGGTGATTCCACATAGCACTGTTAAAAGTCTACATACTGTATGACCACATCTTTTTTCCTCCCTCCTCCTCTTAATGATGTAGTAAAATATCTATAAGATGCCATGCAACTTGGTATTTTATTACAAGAGATTACTTTGAGTAACTGGAAACCTCTCGTTAATTATGGCACTTTCTTGTGTAGAGCTGCACAGAGAATGCACACAGCTTGCCCAACAGAGGGGAAGGATGACTTGATACACTCTCTTGGGTTAGGACTGAGTCTTAATTTATAAATATCAGTCACTGATGATGTGGAATGCACCCTGCTGAGAACAGCTGCCAAACAACCATTTTCTAGTAGGTATGAGTAACACCCAACAGAAGACCCATGGCTCCAGACCCTTAAGGTACTCCTGACCAGGTAATGGCCTTCATGTTATCTCACACTTGTTCCCCTATCCCATCTCAGTCAGTGACTATGGGAAGCCACTGAGCCTTGTTTAGGTAAGAGAATGCAAGGTGAGGACTGGGACTTGACAAAGCATTGGGAGCTGCCCAGGATGAACAGCACACACACGATGAACAGGGGCAGCAAAATGAAGCGACTTCTACTAGCTAAGAAAACTTGCTGCTTTCAAGCTCCCTCAGCTTTTAGGAGCTGGCTGTTGGCTCTTATATTGGCAATACAGGACTTAAAAACTCACATTCAATTCTTTAACAGTCAGACATCTTGAAATACAATGAAAACTGTGGTCAGCTTTGCACATATCAGCCCTTGAACAAAACAGTTCTGCCACTCGATCCAATGGTGCTTTTTCTACTTGCTTATCAGTTTTAGCTTACATTTCTTACATCCCACATTTTCACAGTTAGTCTGAAAAAGAAATTATCACTACGTGAGACAATGCTCCCATCTCTAGATAAAGGATTTACATGCACTTCTATCAAGTTCTACCCATATTATTAGATACAAATATTACTCCTTTCTAGACTGAGTGCTGAGGTTCTCTCAAATCCAGACAATATGGTTTTCTCAAAAAATTACTGTCAATGACTACCTTCTTATCCTCCTAAAGTTACTGTTCTACTGATGTTAGTAAATGTCACAGAAGTTTACCCATTGAAAGTGGTCAGTACACACATACCAAGAAGTAATTATACGTGCATTTCATTTGCAGCTTTTTCTACTGATGATTTACAAATTTGAAGACTAAGAGTGGTCAAAACATCAACACTTTTTGTACACAGAAAGCAGTATTTTCATTTAATGACATATTTTTAAATAAAATTGGGGCATTAAGTAGAAAAACCTAAATTGCTAAGTTTTTCTCGGTAAAAAGGGTATGGATATATTCAAATGAGGTTGTAACTTTAAACACAGATACTTTCTTCTTTGAAATCAGTACTGAAAAAACTATATTGTAATTGTAGCCATACAAAATGTTTATTATATTACAAATTTTTTGTACACTGTATTTTCACTTAATCATTGCTTTGTGCTCAGACAGTATAAATATTACAGCATGATTTTTCTTTCCCAGGAATGTCCTCACTATCTTGATATAATCTTACTTTGTACTTAAAAAAAATACAGAAACATATTACAAACAGGATAAAAAGGCATTATGAATGAAGAAGGTAATATGGTTTTGTGAATAAAGTGCACCACAATGGTTTTAGAGAGATGGTTCAGGAAATATTCAATAGACTAAACATCATTGATAACAATACCAAACAAAATTGAATTTGAAAGTCTAACAGTTCCTCCTTACTAGTATGAAAAGTACTTTGTTTAACTTTACTGAAATGGTTTTGGGGTTTTTTTTTTCTAGAAGACTATTTAAATGCTTTTGTTTGGAGTTGTTCTGTTTTCTGTAGGCACTCAAACCCTGTGCATCTCTGTAATAGCCAGAATTTTTAAATTCCAGTATGGCAAGATATATGATTCATCATGTAAGATACAGGAGACTTTGTCCTCCCACATTTTTCAATAGAACCATTAAATTGCTAAAATTTAAGAATGGGAACAGAGTTACAAACAGATCTAAGTGTCCCAAAGTTGCTGTTTAAAATTGGTATGTACAGCCTCCTGTGACTGTTTGGGGAATACACCATAACATTCCCCTTCCCAGCTCTATGGCCTCAGCACCTCCATCCGTGTGATCCCTGCTGCTTCCAGATTTCCAGCTTTAGGATAAAGCTGCAGCAAAACAGGAGTCCAAGACACAGAAATTTATTTCGCAGCTCATCTCACTCCCATTGCATAGAAGGGCCTATTTACTTGCAAAATTTTGCTGGGCTAAGTAGAAGATCAAGAATCATTGGAAAACCGAGATAATAAAGCTGATGGGAAATGCGGCTGATACACTTTGGCACAGATTTCGCTTCCCAAGTCAGGTTAAGCCAGTTACGAACCAGCCTAGGCTAAATTAAAGTGAGCAGCTCTTCCATTATGTCCCTGCACACGTTACAGGGATCCAAATGACAGAAAAATAAGCAGAATTCTGTTCAAGGTGTTCTAGAGACATTTGTACATAGAGACGAAGCCTAATGGAGAAACTCAGCCTTGCTCTCAGCCAAGGAATCTCTCACTGAAGCCAATCCTTTTATGGCACACTGAGTTTGGCCCAGCATTTTTCAATATTCTAAAGTGTGATGTTCTCAGGCAGCTATTAATTTAACACAATTTGGCCATATTGTATTACACTGATAAGATCAGTATTATTTTCCTGACAGGTAACTGAGACAGCAGTCATTCTTTACTAGACTTGTATTTATATGAAAGCTTGAGTTTCTTTGGTTGTTTAGTATCCAAGTCACCCAAATGTGTATTTTTGTACTCCAGACATCGCATGTTTATATCGATCATTAAAATTACCAGGATTTTTTCTTTTTTTTTTTCCCCACTTGGTTTATAGAATTTTTTCTGACTGTAGCAGACTAGTCACTAATATAAATATACAGCACATATATACATAGAAATTACAAAAATACATTTTATTTATATCTGATTTTAAATAATAAAAATGAAATTTCACATTTATTGAAAGATTAACTAGGATTCCAAAGGCTTCTGCAGTATTTCAGGTATTGGAGCAGAAGATACCTGGATATTCTAGGATATCTATGAATCACAGTCTCAGTCAGGGTTTATAATATAATTATTAGGGGAAAAAATAGCTCTGCTTTAAATGTTTGTGCTTCATCAATTTCTGCTTCTATCCCCTATTCTAGTCTTCTCTCTCCTTTCAATTTACTGGTGGCCAAAAAGCTAAAGCAAGTTCCCTTTCTCACATCAGTAAAGACCAAAGAAACTCAGGGAAATGAAATGATCAGACAAAACAGTAACTGAGGATAACTAAGTAACTTACTGAAATGAAGGACATTACCTTTAATTCCCGTTGACATCAAACACACCCAACACAACAGATTTTGCAACAACTTCAGTTCCCAAAGCTAATTGCTGAAGGAACTGAAAACAATTGTTCATGGTCTCCAAATAGTTTGTACAACTGCAAAATATTAACTAGTGTCCCATTTAACCAGTTTGGTTTTCTTTTGGGATTGGATTCATACCACAATGCAGTTTAACAATCAGTGACCTTTATCTTGCACAATATAAAGTCAGCATAATTTCTGGCAATGCTCTCTTTTTCACAGAACATTAGTATTTTTGTTAATCCATGTAACCATTAACTTATTTACATGTTAATATAATAATTAGGTCCTCTACATTCAGAACTTCCTAGGTGCGCATTCACTGTTCCAGTGTCATCAAAATCACCTGCAGCTTCAGGTAGCACTTTCTGGCATCGCTTTAGTAGATAGCATTGTTTTAGAAAGAATAAAAAGCACTGTGTTGAACAGAGGGGGGTTTGTCCAAGCAGGTGTATTCGTTTTTCCAGGCTGGAAAAAGTTAAAGGTCTCAGGTTTACCAGCTTCACATGCATTCACAGAGTGAAAAGTCTGATTATAGAGCAAACGGGAATAAGCTTTTCTCATTTCTCTTGGAAGCTTTTAGCACCAATATCCTTTGTTGGCCCTTCGTGTATTGTGTTCTCTCACATGGAAAAAAGTCTCCTCCATAACTAATCAGTGGCACTGATGGACAAGGTAACCACCAATTATCAAAATATCACTGACCTTCCCCACAGTCCTCTCCTATTTTGCTTCCTTGTCCTGTTAATAGGATGAAGAGAATCAGAGCTATTTACAGGATGTTATTTGTATGACCTACTCATCTTGAATTCTTTTGGTTTGAATGCAGTCTCTGCAATGAAAAGGCTGAATGATTCCACATTGCTGAATCAGCATCCCTTATACAATGTCCTGCAGCAAACAACTGACAGGGCCACCACCAAGCTGACCGGGACCTTTAGCCAACCGTGTTCTATGGGATTTTCTTCTTGAATCAAGGTTTTGACATGCAGAAGTTATTTTCAGCAGCTCTACCTTTGGGCCTGCAAATGAAGCGCCGTGTGGCACAGACACGTTCAGCAGCATCTCTAGTGATGATGGGTCACAATACGAGAGCGAAGTGACAATTGCATGTGGTCAATCTTATCCATAGGAAACAGTTTCCTGGCAGCATTTCCTTACCTGGCAAGCAGGGTTACGTATCTTCAGAGTCCTGTTGCTCTACTTTAAGTCATTTCATAGGGTTGACTTTTCAGACAGATTAAAATGCCATCACTTTGGTACAATGCATGGCAAGTTTGTAACTGCAAATCACAGGAGACACTTCCTTGGCTACCCCACGTTGCAAGATACGAACACTGTGCACAACAGATACTAGACTTGGAACTCAAACATGTCTGTCTGCTTCTTGGCCAGTTTAGCCACTTCCTCCCTTATGGCCTTTACGAGGGCAGCTGTGGAGATGTTGGTGAGAGGCGCATCCGAGGGGTCGTTTTCCGTCAGGCTCTGCTGGGAGGCTGCTGTGGAGGGCAGGGGAGCCTGTTCCAGGCTGGGGTGCATGGCCTGCTGGCTGTACTGCCGAGGCAGCCGCGACGGCGAGTTGTGTTGGTACCGCGGCCTCGGGTAAGCCTCGATGTATCCAGGAAGGGGAACCTGGAGGGAATTAGAATTACACAAAATTACAGGGAACAATTGATCCGTGGTGCCACCTGCCAGGTAACACAAACCTCCCCAGGGCAGAGTTGGATGGAACATATAGGAGCATACGAAGAGAATGCAAACCTCATAATCCTGAACTTCTGCTTACAAATACCTGATTTGCCATGTGCCATTTATGCACGTGACAAGGTACCCGGTGCTCAGCTCCCAGACGTGGCAGCAAAACCACCACCAATGCAAGGAAAACACTGCATGTCCTCATTTATCATCACCTCAAGTCAAAGGGAAGAGGTTTTTTCTGAAAGTGTGTTCTCTGCTTCCCATTCCTCCTAAACATTTCAGTTTTAAACAGACAGCATGACTGCACTTCAGGACACCAAAAAGCCTAGAGCAGAAAAGCAGTGTTTGCTGATTTGCAGCCACCATCTAATCCAAACCAACCAAGTCTCTGGTGTCACTGTTCCTAACAGAAACTCATCAGATCCAGACAACAGGCATAAGCTCAGGTATCCTGACTTGGAAACTCAAGAATGGGAAAGCTGTTTGACTTCTCAGAAATATCAGGATTTCCAGACACATTTAACAGAATTGCAGGGGGGATTCATAATTTTACTCTGCTGTAACTTCACTGATTTCAGCCCCATGTTACACCAGCTAAAACAAAAATAATAATGTAGGCCCTTTAGTCACTGTGTGAGTTTAAATTTCTTCCAACAATCCATGAACCACAATACCAGTCTTTATAGTACTCAGAAGATTTCGATGCATTAGATAAAAATCATATTTCTGTTTTCCAGAAGTCTATAAAACAGGAACATACAGCCCTTAATTCTGAAGAAAGCTTTATGTTTAAAGCCTTGACCACTAGGAGTTACAGACATCTTGGATATCCATCAGGTGATGAAGAGAATGTCAAACACATTCAGTATGGTATGATGAGACAAACATAGGAAAGAGGCATGATATTAAAGTGATCATGAGATGCAGACACCTCTGTTTTGTTTACAATAGGTCATCCAAAAGACCATTTCAGTAGTACAACTTGTGAGCACACCACTAGAGGCCACCAGGTACTGATTTCTCTAAGCACCATTCAGCAATCTGGAAAGTAAGTGCTGTGTTTGATACATTTCCCTTCTCCCACAAAACTCAGTGCTTCAGTACTTACCATCTCAGTCAGATAATAATGTATTATAGTAAATCAAGTTTCCCCTGTTCCCTTTTTTACAGTCCAGGCTAGTAAAAACGCATGAAAAGTAAAGAATTTCAATTTTCAGCCTCTGTTTTTACTAATTGTAAGAAAATCTTGGAAGTATGATCAAGATACAATCTAGAGGCTCAGAAACCAGAACCTCAAACTCTGAGTACTACTGAGAAAACCTGAATTTTACTTTTACTTTTTAAAGTATTATCTCTATACTCTCCACCTTTATTCAGGCTTTCTGACCATGTTATGTTGGTAACAGTATTACTAGTTTCTCTAGTAATGACTTTCAAATAAAGACAATTTCTTGACAGATTTGCATTCATTGGGAGATGCAAATTCATTGCAGAAACTGCAGTGGTTTGGGGTTTACATTTTTACTTCTTCTGCAATGCCACTGGAGGGCTGAAAATCTGAGTAACAAGAAGTTGTTAAAGCTCTGCAACGGGTAAGTAAAGTTAAAAGGGACATTTGTTTCCCTTGAATTCTGTATTGCCACAGCTATTTGTCAGACAGCTTCTTGCATCCCTCTCCATTCCCCAGTGTATGGTCCACTGGCACTAACTGCTCTTCCCACCTCTTTTCCTGAAGCCAAGGAAACCCACAACAGGGTTACACTCTTCTCCTTCCAGAGGAAGGAACTGGGGACTGGAGACTTGTTTTCCAGTTTGTTTTCAGTCTCTACTTTTGACAAGTGACAACTGAGGGTTTTTTTCATGGGACTGCAGCCAGGAGTAGGGATATAAAGGAAAAAAGAAGGGGAGACATTTAAAATACTTTTCCTAATCTGTTTTGCAGCTTCTTTTCTTCTTGAAGAAAAAGCTTAAAATAAGATACAGCAGATCTCCTGGATTTAAAATATCAGTAAGCTT
This sequence comes from Myrmophylax atrothorax, assembly GCA_026770055.1. NCBI lineage: Eukaryota > Metazoa > Chordata > Aves > Passeriformes > Thamnophilidae > Myrmophylax > Myrmophylax atrothorax. The sequence continues at coordinate 2,989,897 of JAOXXN010000065.1, read as the reverse complement.
AAAAACACACACATACCCCAAAAAAACCTCAACCACCAAAAAAAAATTAACCAACAAAAACAACCACCAAAACAACAAAAAAGGAAAATAATGCTTTGCATGCTTTAAAAGGCAGCTGTGAGAAGGAAATCTATACAACAGCATCCCAAGCCTCCAGGTGTCAGGGGCACTTCAGCAGGTGTGCTCAGCTTACAGAGGAACATCTTTTTTCTTCTTGACAGTTCAGCCTACAAATTCAGACTTGCATCTCAAAGTGGTACCATGTTCTTTTCCTCACAGGCATCAGAAGCAGTAATAAAGATGTGACAACAAATAGGAACATTTATAGAACCATGCAGTCTCTTGCTTAGCTGCTCAAAGCCAACTTAGACTTCAACTGTAATCCATTAAAATATTCTGTTGATGATTTGCACAAAAAAATAGGATCTATCTCCCAATTTTTTTAGCTGCAGTGGTTCTGCATAAATACCAGATGTGAGCTCAAGCAGCAAAATTTGATCTTTTTTTCCTAGTGGAGAAAAAGCTCTACATTTGAGAAATTGTTTCAAACATGATGAACTACTGCAATTCATTTTAGGATGTTTCAACTTCAATTCTTTCAAATGTAGGTTTACTTTGGGCTAAAAATTACATCTGTTCCAGTCTAGGACTGTGCAATTAATTATTTAATTTATGATCTGTCACTCCAGCCTGCTGGAGGACTCAAAACACTGCTCAGCAGGGCTGCAGCAGTGGAGAGCCAGGATTCCAGAGCCAGGATTCCAGAGCCAGGATGTCTCGAGAGAAGCCCCCAGAAGGGAAAGACACTCCCAAGCTTTCAAACAGCACAAGGTCACCTTGAGAGGCAGCATCACCTTCTCCTGCCACGTGTCTATCCCAATACTTAACCTCTGTCTTGGGAAAGAAAAACGTTATCTAACCCACCAACTTTAAACACATGCCTGACCCCAACCTAGTCAATGATTTCACTCTCTGAAGACCTTGCTTACAGTCATGTGATGGACAGCTGAAGTATCTACACCTTTTCTTACAGCTTTTCACTACTAGAGATTATTCCCATTCAAGGAAAAATTATCCTTACCAGATTCTTTGCTGATCACTTAAGACACCTTAAAGCACCTCCTGTGCAAATCACAGCAAACATATGGAGTTAGAAAAGGAGGATGCTTACTGAGTCTGCCCACTGCCCTGGCAGTTCATTCTCTCCAGCATAGGGCACCCAGGCTTGGTTCCTGTAGGCGGTGGGTGGTGTTGGGATAAAATAGCCCGTGAAGCCAGGTCGGTTTGCTGCTGGTATGGCAAACACTGCTGGTACTGTATTTCCTATTAAAGAAGAGCAGACAATTAATAACTGAGATTTTGGGGTATAAATGAAAAGATAACGCTATAAAACAACTGGGCTCAACAGTAGTTTGTTGGTTTGGGTCTGGGGTTTTGGAGGGTTTTTTGTGAGAATGTGATCACCACTGGTTGTCTGAAAGGCTCCCACCATCTGACTACTGGAAAAGGCAAGATTTGCAGTTGTCCTCATAAACATGTACAGCCTTCAGGTACACAGGAGGATTTATTCCTTACGACTTGATCCTTGTAACAACTGATCTTCATCAAAACTTTGAGTCATTAAAGGATTTTTTTCCCCTTATGTTTGCTTCCTTTATTCAGTTTTTAGCTGTTGTCACCATGGTTTTCAGTATAATGCACCTTTCTTTTCACAGTTTTTGCAGTCTTTCTTAACATCTCTAGGTAGAAAACCTACAAAAATGAGTGACTGATATGTTTAGCAGGCTGTACCCTCAACAACTCCATCATAAAACTTCACTGCTTCTCTAAATATACGAAGGTTCTGCCTGCTCAATTCCTCTCCCAGGAACAGTCTATGACTGCAATAAACTACACAGCTACATCTTCAATAAATATTTCCAAGGGAATTTGTTTACACCAAATCTAGTTTATCATGTCATGATATTAAGATGCATGCACAGGGATGTCCAGGAAGCTGCCCACTAAAATTCACACTCTCATTTGAGTAGAAGAAACCAGCCATTTGATGCCAAAGGGGTTTTTGATTTCTGATTTTTCACATTTTGTAGATTTTAGAAGTACTTGTAGCTGTAGCAAAT
>JAOXXN010000065.1:2958076-2983367 GCA_026770055.1 Myrmophylax atrothorax | reverse complement strand
GGCACCAGGCAGGACCTACCGACACAGCACTGAGGGCTACAGGAGCTCCTCCACCACCAAAGGGCAAAAATTCCTTGAAATGCATTTTGTTGAGTGCCTTACTGCGAGGAAGAGCCAAAAGGCACACGCTGAGCTGAGGCAATGAGGCTCTGGCACATATTTGGCTTCAGATATGCTGGTATGAGATCTCTGAGAGCTGGGCAGATTTCCCCAGACCCAGGGTACTGAGAAGCACCTTGCAATTCATCCCTATCCTGCTGTTAAGTCCTTACCACACAGAAAAGCAGGATAGGGATGGTATGAATTATCCACCACACACCCTCAGTCTGCCAGACCATTATGTGAGCTGAGGCAAACATGCTTTAAAAGAAATCACAGCCTGCATTTCCTGGTTTTATTGAGCAGATTAGCTAATAGAAGAGAAAATTCATTGTTATTTCTTTTTGTGTTGAAATGAAATAAACTCAACATGTTTCTAATTTCATGAATGTGTTTTTGTAAGTGCCCCTTCAGGGTTTGTTCCAGTTCTTATTACAACAGTGGTTTCTAGAGATCATACCTAAAATAAAATAAAAGATAAATACCTCCTGAGAGAGGCAACAGCCACGGGACCCGTTCTGGGAGGGACAGGAGGGGGAGGAGAACCCATTACCATCTCAGGAAGCTGGGAAAATCTGTAAGCCTGTAACAGAGAAAAACAAGTATTTTCTGAAACACCAGCTGATCTCAGTCAAAGTAAAAACCAAAAGAAAGTCAGAAATTAAGTACCTGCTCCGTGTGCTGTTCAACAGGAAGCCAAGTTTTTGGGGCATCAACAGTAACTGCATTTATTTGAGTATTTACAGTGCTTTGGTGATTTTAGACTGTGGAAGAAAACCTGACCAAATGAGTTTAGAGAAAAGATGAAGTCTAATTAAAATAAAATGCATTCAACTCTCGATCTGTGACATTTGTAACCTGCTGACAAAGCAGACCTGTTATGATTATGTGAGACAACAGCTGCTTTGGACCACAGGAAAAGACCTCAGATCTTCACTTCCTCCAGGAAGAAAGTATTTTAAAGATTCAGAAAGCATCCTCAGAGCAGCAGGCAGTGAGGTGAAGCCGCCTGTGAGCAATCCATACCTCAACCTCTTCCTTTCAGCCCTCAAGAGATGAAAAGAAAATTCTTCACAAAAACCCCAAGCTCTGTAACTTTCTAACACAGCAACAAAGGCCTCAAACAGTTGTGAAAAGCCAGACTGATGCAGAGGAACACAGGACCAACCCACTAAGTCACAAAATTAAGCAACTTGCCTAGAGTAATTCTGAGTTTCATCACTAATACATGAGGGATGAGTAATCACGTGCATGAAACCCAGGGCACTCCAGAAATTACATGGTGGACAAAATTTCCCTTCTAAATTCCTTGTAATGCTACAGACTAGAGGCCATAGCTTTGCTAAATATACTTCAAGACAGAGGAGTGATACCTCATTAGTGTTTCATTGATACTTTTCACAGTATGGGTGAGGCTTTTGTTTTCTTTGGTTCTTGTTTGTTTCTTTTAGGGGGGGTTGCTGCTTGTTTTATTGTTTGTGATTTTTTTTAATTATGCTTTTCTTGACAATGCTTCAAAGGAAAGCGCAGGATTAATGATAAAATAATAGCAATAAGAAAGAACAAATTTTGGGAAGGCTGTCCACTATCAAGACATAGGCATTTTGACAAGAAAATGGTGGAACTTTGGCCCTCTAAACAAGAGGTATCTGGCTCATTCCCAGCAAACCTCGCTCTACAAACAGCAGGGAAAGTTAAAAACACATTCCCATGGGATGAGTCACGCTCTATCTCCTGCCTGTAGGAAAAGCCTACAGGATTTATATGATTAGTTCAGACTTTAACACCTACATTTAGGCTTGAATTTGACAATCTAAATTCCACACTACGTATCAGAAAACACTGTCTTTCAGTGATCATCTTTTAAAATGACACCTTTAGACTGTATTCCAATATCTTCATTCTCAAATACCTGAAAAACTGGGCTAACAAAGAGGAAAGGTAATTTATCAAACACTGACTTTTGATGTCAGTGTCTCCAAGGGAAAAGCAATACAGGCCAAGCATCTTTCTCCCTCCTCTCACTGCCACCCCCTCTAAAGCAGGGTAGAAACCCTCAAAGGCATGTCTATGAAAATCATTTTTTCTTTCATGCCACCTACAAAGTCTCCCAGTATTTCCTTTCACCATGCTGCCATGATATTTAAAGAATTTCTACATCTAGGTAGGGGAAAAAAACCCTAAAAAGGCACTGGTACATTTCTTAGCCAGGGGTTGGAAATAATGATATTTAACGAAAGAACTGTAAAGAAAAAACAAATGTTATTTGCATCAAAGAAATCCTCAATTATATTTCTCTTAATAGTGCTGGATGTGAAATGGCCTGCAATGCCTCTTCTGCATCTCAAACGCTGGCAGCGCTCTCACAGGCTGAGCTGAACACTCCCTTCTGGCTCCACAAGCCTTTCATCCCACATCTTGCTCTCAGCATGCATTTGTACCAAGTATGAAATCCTTTTCATTCCCCCTATTTTAAAGGAACAGCACCACAAGACAGTATTTCGGAGCAGAAAGTGACTCCAAGATACTGTTTAGCAGGGTAGGCAGAGACTCAGAGGTAGATCTGGGGTTTCCCTTGTGTGTTAGTGGATGTGCTTTGGAATATGGACATCAAAGGAGGTATTTTAAGGGATCACAGTTCACAAACATGCTGTGACTTGCACTGAAAGTTTTATGGAAAAAAGTAAAAGAGAAAAATCCAAGCATTTAGTTTGCTGCTTACACAGGAGATGAACAATTTTGAGTGAGTGGCAATATTTTGCTAATGGCTGGGCAGGGAGAATCCTGTTAGAGTGAAAAATCCTGTAAAAAGATCTGCTACACTATGCTAAGGAACAGCCAGTCCACGTGCTCAGCTTCCACACACACCAACATGGTTACAAGAGGGAACTCCAGTAAAATTTCTAGAATTTCTCCACTGGGTTGGGGTATTAGTGTTTTCCTGCATGCAGCACATGAATGGAAAAATCAATGTTCAGAAGTTAAATTAAATTAAATCAAAGTTTCACTTTAGAGGCCTGTTATAGATTTAGATGAGCCCTTAAGTTTTTGGCTAACAGGCATGATTGAAGAATTAAAGTGATCTCACTGAAATTCACACATCACTGGGAATCCAATCAGAGAGAAAAAAAACCACAACCCAGCTGATATCACAGATTTTCCCAATTTTACACTGCAAAGTGAATTTATCCTTTTAAAATGATCTCTTTGGGTTTTGCCTTTGGGGCCAGGATGATAAACCTGCTGGAAGATAAAGTCCAGCCACCAGCACCACTTGTCTTCTGCAACCCACGAGTCTGAGGCACCACCTGTCAGGATGCAGGCAGGAAAAGATAAATCACAGAAAGGTTTGGATTGGAAGGACCTTAAAGATTATGTAGTTTTGACACTCCTGCCGTGGGCAGGGAACCTTCCACTAGACCAAGTTGCCCAAAGTCCCATCCAGCCTGGCCTTGAACACTTTCAGGGACGAGGCAGCCACAACTTCTCTGGGCAACCTGTGCCAGGGCCTCACCCACCTCAGACTAAAGAATTCCTTCCCCATATCTAATCTAAACCTGCTCTCTGTCAGTTTAAAGCCATTCCCTCTTGCCCTATCACTCCATGACCTTGTTAAAAGTGCCTCTCCAGCCCTCTTGTAGTCCCTTTAGGGACTGAAAGGGGCTCTAAGGTTTTCCTGGAGCTTTTTCTTCTCCAGGCTGAACAATCCCAGCTCTCTCAGCCTGTCTTCACAGGCCAGCACAAATAACTACAGGCTAAAGCGGAAACTTTGCAGTTGGCTTTCAGGCCACATTGCCCTGGTTGCAATATTTAAATATTTTTACTACCTCCACCTCCCAGTCTTGTCTTGGGTGAAATTACTCAATGTTGCCTTCTAATTACAGGAATATCCATCTCCTTACATCTCACCATGGGAATTAAAAGGGCAGAGTCTGTTTACTCATTGAATGATTTAACTATTGAATTACAGTCCAGGAATAACACAAACTTCTTGATTTGGTTTTGCTTTAATAGCTGTCCTGTTTTATACTTAGCAGCTGTTATAGGAAGTGGCTGAATTTTGGTAAAATACCTCACTTTACCCCTGTTAAATGAAGAGAAGCTCTGAGGATGTGGATACATTGTCAGTCACTCAGCCTGCGAGTCCTGGTCATCAGTGCCTGTTTATGGTGCTACATCTCACCTTGGGACCCAGAGCTCTGTTACTCACTCCTCTTTCCAGAGCACTGAAGGAGAGATGGGAACTGGTCCAGCCTTGTAGTAAAGAGGGTTTTTCCCCCCCCTGGTCTTAGCTCTCTGCCTGACTCAGCTGGGCAAATTTCCAAAGCAGCAATATGACCTGCCAAGGCAGAAGGCTGGCACTCGGGCTTGTGCCACACACCCAACACTGCAACTCCATCCTCCAGACACAGCATCCCAGCTGGATACCAAGCACTCAGCCAAGTGTTACTCAGCACGTTTTTGCAGGCTCCAGAACACCACTAAGGGTTTGCATTTCATAGGCTTTTCTCTGCCAAGAGAAGGCGTGAGTCCCATAAGAAAGAATTCTCTTTTCACAGGTCACCCAATGGGCAGTCCAGTATCCAGGCATTTCCTCACAAGAGCTACAGATTATGTAGGTATTAATGTTAGCATGTCAACAAACAAACAGAACACACAGAAGGCCTCAAAAGGGAAAAGGAAAAAGAAGATGCGTGCACACTCTGGAGAGATACACAACTGCTTGATGGGGGGACTAGCCAACAAGTTGACTGCAGGAAACCAAAGATCCATAACTTGGAGGACACCTGAAGAAACACAGACCTGAGGAGGGGTTTTGGACCACTAAAAGCAGATGGCACGAATACTTAGGGACAGAGGCCAACACAGAGATGGAGATTTGCGTGCATAATTTTGCTTTTGCCTCAATCTATTTAACATCTGTGCTTGACAAAGAGCGTATCTGTGCTAGAAATCTTATGCAGCACTTGTATCACCCATGATATGCCTTGGCATTAGGTTTTATAAAACCTAAAGGTGCATTCAAGTTACTAGAAAGTTTGTGGGATCTTGTAAAAAGTTTAGTCTGGTGTAGCTGGGCTGTGAAGAGCCAGATCTCTGAAGGGGGTGATGCACTGAAGATCTTTATACTTGCATAGGTAAAGACCCAACAGTAAAGCCAATTTTTTCCATCTAAGCAGGCCAAATGCTCTTGAATCCATACTTTGAATTATAACAGCATTATTAATGTTGAATTTTAATTGCTGCTAAGAACTGAATCCACTGAGCCTGGACACCTTCTCTGCCTGTTGTCCAGCTCGCTCACACACACACCCCATCACAGCATCTCCCCCAGAGCTGCTGAGGAGACACATCCCAGGCAGGCAAATAGCTGCTAAGGTGCTGAGATGTAATTCCTCTATGTTTTTCCTACCCAAAGGTCACTCCCCCCACACATCTCAGCTGGGTATTTTCAAATACAATCCTCCAACCACATCTGAGAACAAACCAGAAAAATTTGTGGTTAAAGAACATGAAACTGATATGCAGAAAACTATGAACTACCAGCTCTTATCCAAAGTCCAGCAGCCTGTGCCTATCCTAATCTGAGGTGATCTTCAGGGAATTTAGCACTATCTTCAGAATGCCAGAAAGATAAGCAAATGCTTAAGGTCCCAAACATGCACATGATTTAGGAAAGTAGTAAGTCTTAGAAAGAAAACAGTGAATCATTCACCATAAAAGTATGACCATTACATTTCTTAAAGACCTCTCACCATAAAATATTTTTAATTTCCTTTTAGAAAGATTCTTTGAAGTGTCAAACTAATTTGACTCCCCATTAGCTGTCTCTTGAGCTTTTAATCGAATTCTAACCATAAAATATGATTATATGCTATATGAAGTTCATTGGACCAATTTCAAAATGCCAGAAATAACCTTTAGCACAATTTAAATAGCAGCAGCCTGAACCTTTGCAGGCAGTGCCACTGGCTTTCAAGTATGCTCAGAATAGTTCAGAAGCAGTATCCCTTAATGTGTTTTTTATTGCCATGGAAGGAAGTCATCATAATGGTTACTTTGAACTGAGGACATTTTTCTGCATTATCCTCTTATTCTAGCCAGAGTAAAGGACTCAATTTGAAATGCAATCTTTGGGAAAAAAAAAAAGAAAAAACCCACAACATTTCTGACAAAAAGCACATGCCTTTAAATAGATAACTTTTCAGACTGATATTGTTATATGGGCTATTTCTCTTCTGTACTCCATTACCTCTGGTTTAGATTTGTAACTGACATATAAGAAAATATGTTGCTGAGTGTCACAATAACACGTGTGAGAACTCAGGGGTAGTTTCACAAGCCATGAGCATGCACAGTTCTACTGTGACTGCTGTCTAGACACCTATAAAATTCCATTAACGATTTCCACCCACAGATTTAAGTTCTTAATTCATTTATTACTTCTGTGAGGCAGGGACATGCTAGCTGCAATTTGAGGCTAGGAAATGAAGGATAAAGAGTGACTAGCTGCAATTTGAGCCTAGAAAATGAAGGATAAAGAGTGACTTTTAAGGTCAACCAAGAAACCCATGGAATTAAATCTTCCCTAGAGTCGCAAGCCAATAGCTATAACTGCAAGACTGTCAATTAACAGCCCACATTTCAGGTCACTCCATTACACTTGCTTCACACTCTTGCAATGATGCTCTTTGGTGATGGACCTCTCCAGTGATGCAGAAGTGTTGGTTTCATTCCCAGCTGCTGACATAGGTGTTCTGTGAAACCCCACCATTTCCTAATATGTATTCAGTGAATAGAAAGTGATATACAAACAAGTTTTTGATCTGTTGAACAGCCTAGAGCTTAGTGCAGCCTATTCTTTCAAGCACAGTTTAGTCAAGCCAACCTTACTGCTAAAATAAATACTGAGTCTTTAAGGTGTATTTGTGTGACTTACCCATTCCCCAACTGCAAGAGATGTGTCTGGGTAAGCACATACACATACAGCCCACTACCCAGAATTATTTACTGTAAGCACAGCTTTACATCTGGTTTTAAGCAGGTAAATGGGACTACTTAGAAAGAAACGTGTCTCAGAGTGGAAATACCTTTATGATATTACTAAAGAGAAGCTTCACTTACTGGTCTTGGCAAGCTGTACTGATACATGTCTGGTCTGTACGTGGGTACCCACTGTACCCCCGCTCTAGGCCGGGTCATGGTGCCCGGCGCGCTGGTCACCACCTCCGAGTAGGGCAGGTGTGGAGCCGAGCCGTACGAGTCCTGCCTGCTCGGGGCTCCGTGGCCTGCAGAGGCCAGGCTGAAAGCCTCTTCCAAGAGCATGTGCATCTGCTGGCGAACCTCGTCAATGGAGGGCTGAGAACTTAAAGTCGAGGTCTCCGAGTGGCCTTTGGCCTGCCGGGACCTGCTGTAATTCCGAGGCTCGTTGACACGGTCAACATTTGTTTCTTCTATAATTTCAGGCTCAGTCTGTTGGGGGGAATAAAAGCATGTATATGTAGAAAGCTGTACAAGACAGTATTTGTGCTGCTTCACAAAACATTCTCAAACACAGACGTAACAAAAAGTCAGGAACTGTGACAATGTAGATGCATGACAAATATTGGAAAGGAGTGGTATGATGCAGGGGATTATAATAGCTTTTTATAGCCTACATTGTTTGCTGGGAAAACTAGCAGGGACACTCTCTAGCAGATTAAATTGTCAATGACTGACTTCAGAACAATTAGAATTAATGTTTGAATTCTTTTCTTAGTTATAGTATCAATGGGAGCACAACTGTGCCAGGAAGAGTAGGGTTCCCTAAATAGCACCATCACTATGAAGGACCCCTTACAAAGGGACTGCTTATTACAGCTACAGAGACTGACATTTCTTTGTTCATTCTGTCAGATTTCAGAAAAATTAAAGTTCAGAAGTTTTTCTGAACTTTCTAACCCCGTGAGGACCCCTCACAGTGACACCACAAACTAGGTCCTGTCCCTTGCAGAGAACACCATGACCCAGCTCGGTCATCTTACCCAGCCACCAAACAGGAATTACACAGATATTTATGCAAAGTTAATGTGGAAACAGTGAATGAAGCACGTACTCTAATGAGCAGACAGGACTTGGGCAGCTTAACTTGAAGGGTTGCTCCTAGGGTAATTCATTCTGTACAGACAAGTACAAACATAAACCTCCTGGATACTTTTGCCTGTAACTCCATCACAGGAAAAAAATCTTCATATTGAAAGAATTTGACAGTGAAATACCACATTCCATTTATATTTTGTAAGATTAGTTTTACAGCTCACAGTTTTAAAAATGTATATTTTAAACCAGGAACCTAAACCAGCAACTGACTCCTTACAGATCTTTAAATATCTGTAAAATGCATTTAAGATGCTAAGATAACTGGAATGAACAATAGGATATGTACTGTCTTCTATATATAGCATGAGGTTTGAACTGTGCTAGTGTTTAAAATAGCCACAAATAAAAGAATACAACAGGATGTTCTTACTAAAAATTCCAGCCCTCTCCTGATCATTTGAGTGTTCTGTAACTCCTGGTGTGGTATATGTTTTTTTTCCATCTAATCATGCTTTTCTACACCTGAATAGACAAGGAACTGTGCCCCTGACCTTTTGCAAGCTATATCACAAGCATCACACATATTTCTCACTTTTCAGAGCAAAATATCAACCTGACTTTCTTTTTCAGCCACTCAGATAAGAATTACATTGTTAGTCTAAAAACTGATAATAAATTTAACAAAAAGATTAATGTTTTCTCTGTTTTAAGTATAGCTACATTATGAAATTAAATTACAACAGAAAAAAATTAATAAGAGAACACTGAATCATTTGTACATTAGAATTCAACCACAGTTTTCTACAGTTACATTTATAGAGTATATTATCCAAATTCAAAACCACAAACCCAGCTTCAGGCTTCCTAAGTGATATATATGTCAGACTACGGGAGGAACAACATAAATGCACAAAGAAACAGAAAAACTTTGTAGGAAATTTTAAACTAAATACTTTCCCAAAATTTTCTTCCTGCATTTTGAGTCCATTGTTGTTTGTGTTGTTACAGTAAATAAAAATCAGGCACATTTTAGAAGCCTGACTATAAAATACAATGGTAGTTTGTATAAGTGCAGTCAAAAGAGCCTCTTGAAATCGTACTGTCCCAACTGGATGGTTAATAACCACAGTTCTTCTATTTCTCCATGCCTGTAAAAATGTCAGCAAGTGGAATCCCTCAAGAGGCCTATTAGTACACAATAATGAAATAAATCAGGTTTTCTACAAGCCCTTGGTGAAGCCATTAGACCTCTACAGAGTGTCTAAAATACATCATATGAATAAAAGATGTTTATTAGCAGTCAACATTAAGTCAGCTTTGATTTATCAACAAAAAAGTTGACATGACAATTTTAGAGGAGACTGATGATCATTCTTTTTCCTGAACTTTTAGAATTTATTTCAATTCATCCTGTCACTTTCTGATGTATGCCATTTGCTTTCCTATTTACAGAAATACATAAGTATCATAAATAGATGCCATTATAGTCGTTATTGCAACCATTACAAAAATCCAGATATTGTTCATACACAGTTACTGTATAATAGCAGGAACTAGATTTACATGAAGAAGGAAAACAAAACCCTGTACTCAGAGACAGGCTTTATATACTCCTTGCATAATTTTGCTGCTGCAACTGTATCAGTAACATTCCTTATGTGAACATTAATCCATGAGATTCTTGAGGCATTGCATTAATTTAGCTATATCAACAAAATTATGCCAGTGAATTCTTTTGTATACTGATCTCTTAGATATGTATAAGGCAATTTTCTTCCTTTTACACCAAAACCAGCCTAAATATTTTCTGCTCTGGGATAAAGCTAATTAGCAGTCTAGAGTTTCCAGAGTCTTTCACTGTGGCATTTGCTCTACTCACAGTTGACTGTGAACATGCTGAAAATAATAAACATGTTAATAAAAATCTCCTTAATCTAATTCCTAGCTGAAGGTAATGATAGCAAACCCAGCTGAGATTCTTTAAAATTGAAAGATAGATATGGTTCAATAATTCATTTATAAAAGACACTATAAAGGCAAATAATATACTAAAAACATCAAACAGCAGAATTTACATGCCAAAAATAATACAAAAAGCTGCATATTCCATATGGATGTAAATAGAATATTATATCTTTATGCTCATATACTTAACAGTTTTTAGTTCTGAGAAACAGAACCGTGATTCAGAGAAATAGCACAAAAACAATTATAAAGAATGAAGTATTTTTACAAAAATATGAGTGAAGTATTTTAGAAAACTGTAATAGAAATAGTATAAATTGAAGGGGAACCTTGCAGTTGTGCATATGAGTAATTCTTAAGGAGTTTTCTTAATCTCTTTTCTTTAAAAAAAAAAAATCATTGTTGAGAAGATAAACCTCAATACACACATGGCGGTACAACTTAAAAAAAAAAAGATCAACTTCTTAATCTGGAAAAAAATATCTCATGGCATGAAGACAATATGAGCTACTTAATTCATAAATTTAATTTGGAGCTGTTCATAAAATGGAAATGTTACTATTCTTCAGCAGGTCTTGCTGCTAAATAACATACTGGGAGGAAGATGGGAGGAGTCAGACAAGGCTGGAACCTTTAGAAGGACAAACTGGATGCCCAAAAATGGTACTGGGTGTTACTATATTCAAACCAGCCCTTTCTCAGAGCCCTTCTCACCCATTTTCAGAGGTCAGATTTACAGAGGTGTTTATTTCCACCACTGGTGAGATCCATAGGAATTCCATGCACAGATTTAGCTGTAAGTGCCCCCCCGTGGGTATCCTGGAGACCAAGCCCATCAGACGCTCAGCAGAGCTCTGAGGAACCTCAGACAGGAGCGAGGGAAACCAGCCCACGCTGCAGGGTGAGGCTTGGCAACTGAATCTCAATATCCTGTCCCATTTTCCCTGTGGCACTTCTCTGCTTTCAGCCAGGAAGCACATTCCCAGACAGAAGAGGTGCACTGCAGCGAGTCTGCAGCGCGTCGGGCAGGAGGATTTTATGTAACTTAGCAGTTAAACAGACCGTGCCAGGGACAGGTCGCCCAACTGCAGCATTAAAACAAAGGCAAAAGCAAATTTTTCTCTGATGTGCACAGTTTTCAGAGTTTGCAATTACTTTTAAGACACTTAAGAATCTGTGTAAGCTCGTTAATTTACCTTCAAGGTTTTTAACAGATTTTCTTTTACATGTATTTTATATATAGAATACACAAATATATTCTTAAAGTCTGCTACCATGCCTGCTCCCAGAATGTCATCAACAGTGATCTCAGGAAAATATCCCTTGTGAAAAATTAGCTTTTATTAGTGAAGCATTAGTCTTCTGATTCCTTATAAAGCAGTGAACCAGTCACCCCACTCACATGGCCCAACATGACTCCTGCAGTCTGATGGGAAGTGTCCAAATGCAGCAAATCATTTAAGAAATCTGACAACTACAACATGCCCTGAAGAATTCTGTGAAAGATTTAAACCTCCCTGAACATCTCCCCGACCTTGGCACTTCACTTCACCTTGCTACAAACACATTCCTGACAGCCGAGGGTGTTGGCAATGAAGGCCCACATAAAATGTTTGTCATCTACAGAGTTTAGAGGATGAACAACCACAAGTGAACTTCTTTGTTTTCCAGAATGGTTTAGACTTTCTCTAGGGACTGATCCTCAGGGCTGGCTGAACTACAGCAGCTTGTACACGTGAGGAAGGATTGAAAAATTCTACATTACCCCAGTGTGGGGCTACTCTTTGTCCTCATTCTGAGTGCACACAATGTCATCTTGCACCCAGTGTATGCTCAGACTGCACAAGACAATCCTCTGCCTTGTGCTGGCTGTGTGAGCTCCTTGGACCATAAAGCAGCATCTCCTCTGGCTGGGTTTGACATTTACCTACGCAAAACTGCCCCAGTTCTGAGGTAGCAAGAGGACAACACCTGTCCCTAGGGGATTTCCACAAAACACTGACATCAGGACTTGGGTGAAATTCCCAGAAGTTGCTTGTTCATTCTTCTGAATCAAGAGAACTGCTTCAGGCTGTTCTACAGAACAACGGGATTTTAATTGCAATGAAAAAAGCTCAGTCATGTAAGTGGTTGCACACTTAAAAAGAACTATCTAAATTCAAAATTCAGTATTTTTGGCAAATAATGAGTTTCAGGGCAAATGTTTTGTTTGCATTTCAGACAAACAAAATGATGTACAGTGATAAAGCATATGAAAGGGTCTCTGCTTTGAACATCCTGGGCTTTTTTTCAGGTTGCTGAGCGCACATAAAGTTCTGTAACACTAAATATCCCGTGACAATCTGGCTTGTGGCTTATCAGTAGTTTCCTGGGGTTAGGAGTAAGTTAAGACTTTGCAGAGCAGATTTCACTGTGTATATCCAATAAACTTACATCATATCCACTGTTACGGATTCCACGTCTAGGCCTTTCTCGAGTCACAAGAAGATCCATCTCAGTTTCTCCTGGGCTGGGACTGTTCAGAGACTGTCTGCTTCTGTACACAGAGTTCTTCAGTGGTTGCCTAGAAAACATGGAACGAGAAAAGAGTCAAATAAAAAGAAAACAAAAATATGACAGGCAGCAGTTTTTAGTACTTACCTTTATTCTAAAATGATGAGGTTCATAAAAATGCCACTTAATTATAGGATATTTTCTATATATACAAAGTGCTAGAAATCAGGAATGTTATTAAGATATGATTACATTTTTTTAGTGCCAAGAAAACAAAGTTACGTAAAAGACATGGACATCGTATGTGGGAGCTTATCAGATGAAATATATCCTAGGAAGATATCAGGTCCCTTTTAACCTCAGCTGATAAGATTCAAATTCATTAAAAAAAAACTCAAAAAATAACAGGACCTCCCACAGACACAGATGGGGAGCAGAGATTTGGTTGCTGATCCTGAGCAATGAGGGAGAAGTGGAATAACGCTCCACCGAAACAAACACCCAGCAAAGTGAACGGGAAGAGAAACAGCAGTGGGAGGAAACTGCTTGCAAGATGCTGTTTTTAAACAGTCAGTTTGGTAACTGGCTACAACTTCCTCAGACTGCTGTGCTCCCTGGGATTTGACTGCTTCCAGCACAGCTCTGAGCAGCACTGGGGCAAAGTGCTGCTCATCCCTGGGCACTGAGCCTTCATCACTATGTGCTCAGGAGCCAGGGGAAGCAAATGTAATAGGCAGCCTTTAACTGAGTACCCAAAATAGCCAGTAATCTTTCCAACACAACCATTTCTGCCCTTGTTACTGGTTATTCAGAAATAAATATAGCATCCCTCTGTGAAACACAAAACATATCTGTACATATCGGCAGGAGTGTTTGCCAAATGGTGATACAGGAATTTTGTGCTCCACCAAGTTGTGTCTTTTAAGAAGGCTGCTTCTAAACCAGAAGAGTTCAGACAGAAGTTGTTCTTTTCCTACTGTATCTGGCCATCAGTCATTTTCAATGCATAGCCCAGAGAAGCACTGGTGCTGTCATAGATCAGTAACAGATGAAACAATGGCCTGCCAGCTTCATTAATTACACTGTTGTTATAGCCCGATACAAAGTTATCCTTGCCCAGCCCTGCTATTTTTCTGCTCTGTGCAATTACTCCATTCAGAACACCGAAAGTAGATCAGGTCACCAACGTGTCTCTGTGTTGCTTACACAGGGGACCTGGCATGCTCCTAGTGAAGACAAGCCACACTGTTATGTCTGGATTCACACTTTCAGTCACTCCACGGTTTAAAGTCTCAAGAGTCATCAGAGGAAGGAACAGACAAGACAGTCCAAATGAATTCACTGATAAATAATTCTTCAGGTATTCCAGATTTGGTTATCAGCACTTTTTGCCTTGACAGACTAGAGCAGCAAAAGCTGGTTTGCAGAAATCCTGAAAGTAGGACATTTACATGATCAGACAGGATAAAAGGTAGAGGGGGGAAACCCATCTATTTCACACTTCTGATTAAACAAATTACTCAGGTATGTACTTAGTTTTAAGGCAAGTTTCAAAGTTGCTGTGTGACCTTTGATCCCAGATCACCACACTCAAGTTTGAAAGTCCCAAATGCACTGCCAAAGCAGAAGACAAACAGAGATTTTGGAATAAGTTTCCCCTATAGAAATAATATTGAATAAATTCCTTATCTTGCTTCTTCCCATATAATCTTCCTCTGACTATACTGTCAATATGACCAGGGTGAACTAGGTTATGTAAAGGCTAATCAGATCTGCCAATCTTTATTTTCCTACATTAAAGGTCCTTAAAACTTTATGTTTTGCAATAGGTCCATAATTACTTAGTTGAGGCAGTTGTGATATATTTTCTAAGGGATTCAAATACACAGCTCTGTACTACACACAGATTCTTGACCTGATTACACAGAAAATCAAAGAACAGTGCATGTCATCAGTAGGCTCTTAAAAATTACCTTGAGATTGCCAATTACCTCATTTAAGGGAGTTTTACTAATGAGAAAGGAGGTATGAACGGTAACAACTGGTGTTCAAATGGGTTAGCAAGTGCCTCCTGGGAACACAACTGCAATGTTTTAAAACATGAATTTCATGGTATGGAAGACTAAAAGATAGTAAGACCACAAAGGTGTTTGTTCTGAAAAACATCAAATCATTTCGCAGCAAAGTTTTGTAAATCACTTTTAAATACAGTTTTAAATTAATCCAAAATGCAAAGGTAATCTTGAGTAGTCAACTGCATCTCTATTTTCTGATATATTTTGGAAATGCTGTAATCATGTGATATACAGGAATGTATACAAAAAAGAGTGGAATAAACATTTTCCCTAAAAACTCTGAAATCTTTGACTTACTTTTTAGTGGTATTATTTTTTAAAATGCAATTTTTTATATTTTAGTTGCTGTAACTAATGACATAAACAATAATTCAAAGCAGAAAAAGTTAGAAATACCTTTTTTTTCAATTGTATGTTTACCTAGATTGCTTTTAAAGGAATTTTATTAATTCATTTATCAATAGACCCCACATTACCTTGTAGTAAGGTTTTCCTCCAGCAGTGTGCCATTTTAGCCATCTTATTTTTGTTAGAAAAATAGGGACAAATAAATTTCATGTGTGCTGCAGCATATCAAGTTCAGTTCCAGGTCTTAGTATGGTAATTTATCACAGACTTCAGAGTTGGTTTGTTTGTAAACATCTGCAACATCTGTGAAGTTCATTAGGTTTTCTGTGTCTTTACAAAAAGTGCAGCAGAAATGGTTCTCTCTTCCCATGAAGGGATATAGCCTATGCATTTAACAAGCAAATCCAGCAGCCAGCCTTTCATACACACTGAAATCATTCCTCCCCAGCAGTACACCTGCCTTCAAGCAGTTTATATCATGCCTGTGATCCCTATCCCAAATAGACTATGACATGTTTACACAACACACTAGAAAACACGCAGGAAAAAAATGTATTCTGGGATCTTTCCGCACATTGGCACGTGAACAAACAAACATCAGTATATTTAACAAAAAGCAGATGGCCAGTATTAAAGCTTCAGTGTAATGCTTGAAACATTTCCTATGTGGCATGTGACACACAGCAAACATCCAGAGTAATGCCTCAGTCTGTCACTGCACGTACAGCACAGTCACATCAATGTGTTAAGGAAACTTTCTGGCTTCCTGCACTAAATGTATTCCTCAACAAATGTTCCTGGTGTTCCATCTGTACCTTCTGGACAGAGAGTCCAGAGCAGGACTCCCCTGTAATGGGGGTTCAGTTTCTTCCCCTCTCAGTGTGCACTAAACTGGAAACCTACACAAGGAAATGATGCCCCAGTTCCTCCACCAAGAACATAGCAGGTGAGTCAGCAATTTTTTCTTCACTGACCAGTACAACCCTGCAAAACAGCCCATCAAGGGCAGTATCCCTCAGTCATTTAACTCTAGACCTATAGAAATTCATCTGATCACAGATTTTTGCCCATATTGTGAGCCAACACTGCTTTTATAATTCCCATTACAGTCTTTTCTATCTCTGTGCCCCAAGGGCAATCGCTGAAGTTGCACTGTGTGCAACATCTGTCACCGCTGATGCTTTGACTGCGGTCGATTTATGCTCATAGGAAAATTTTGGTCTGAACTTTCCAGGGGATGGGATGCAAGATTGCACCTCCAGGCATGAGGTCCATTTCCAGAGGAAATGTACTTCAGCATCCCTTTTTCTCTCATAGATCAACTGCTGCTTGCTCCTGATTACAGTAAGAACCAGAGCCCTCCTGGTGCCAGGTGCAACGGCAAACACTCTCTTATAACTCTTCACACCACCACCACACCTGAGGAAGAGGACTCTCTACACTGTGCCATTCCTGGGGTAGGACTGGTGTGATCTCTTTACAGTATGTCAGTTTGTGTTTCAGAGAGCAACAGCAACAGAGCAGGTCCACCCACCCACTCCAGGAGGCTGAGGCAGAAGCAGCATGTGCACTCCCTCTTCATTTCTAAAATGGGGAGATGAATACTACTGGTGTGCCATCCTCACGAGACAGTGTTAATCAAACACTAGTACTGTTATACAATATGCCAACTTCACATCACAGATGAGCAAGTTATGAATTTCTCTGTTACAGGTGCAGGAAGATCACCAATAACAGGTACACACACCCCCTTACAGGTACTATCCCTGCAGGACTTACTGAAATACATGGACTGCATACTGGGTCTGTTGTCTCACACCTACTGCCATAGCCATATTTAGACAAAAATAATGACAAAATAATAACAACACTGAACTTCAGAAAAGAATAAATTCAAATGCTAACTTCCTGCCTAAAATGCACTCTCAGGATTACCAGACACATTGCTGCCACTTTTTCTGTTTACCTTTGAAAATTACTCAGAAGAACTTGCAATGGCCCTTTCCTTTACTTTTTTTATCTTTCCATTTGTTTGGTTTTAACCACATTGCAGTTTTAGCAGAGGACATGCTTACTGTGGGTTATCTGAATTTTCCTTATAAAGCAGGAGGGATCAGTGACCACACAACAAACCGCTGGTTCTTTAAGAATGGCCCCTTTGACTCCCCAGACATCAACTTCCCTCCCAGATGAAGAACTGTATATAAAAAAATCTCACCTGTTCTTAGGCTCAGCAAATGGAGATGAGACATCTGCATCTGGATCCAAAATGTGGTCAAGTTCTTTCTGGTTTTTTTCATACATCCTTTTTCTGTCTGTCAGCCCCTTGCTGCTATCAACCTGTGGGAAATCATAGTACCCCTTCCTCTTGGCTTTCAAGCGCAGCTTATTGCGGTAATGTTCTATATCTGACTTCTGCTTCAAAGCCTTGTTCACCTAAAAGGCAAGAAGATGTTTAAAGGATGGTGGTGGGCTGGCTACTTCCAAATGATACTGTCAGAGTGTGTTTGATGCTCTGTGTGTGTCATCTTTCAGAGCGCGTTTCGTACCACACCGTGCCATCTGCAAGCAGTGAGGAACTGCAAGTGAACAGAGTTGATGCATTTTTAAGGCTTGGCAGATGGTTAAATAATTTTAGCCTAAAAACCATGTACCATTACAACGGTGACTCAGATCCACCCACTGAAGAAAAACACTGATGATGTGAGCCAGTTGGTGTGACCCAACGCTGTGCTTGCTTTTGGGCAGCAGGGACAGAACTCACAGATGAAAACTCTTCTGGGGTCCTGTAAATACAGAGACATCACCTCTGACTGCACAAAATCTTAAATAAGTCATCACTGATGGCTGGGTAAGAACTCAAGTTAAATGTCATCAATTTTTCCCTTTTTTTATGTGCTTTCTTACAAATCTCTTACGGGCCCCTGTCAGAGGATCCTTAAAAAAAACAGTGTTCAGTCTGACCTGGTACAACTCAGTCATGAGTGTTTGGTCTGATCTGGCACATGATTGCTCCTGAGTATTAGGAAAATTTCTCTCCTGCTTCAAACTGGCAATTACTCGGAAATCAGGAATTTACTTTGGCTTTCTGCCTCCAGTGTTAAATTCTACAGCCTTCTCAGAAGTAACAGGAAGTGTAAGTACAAGGGAGCACACAGCACCAGGAGTGTCATCCAGTTACCTTACAGAAAATAGATGCTAAAATCTAAATAAGCCTTTCTCTGAGTTTGGAAGCTATGTGGCATATCAGGACTCAAAATACAAGTGCAAAATGGAGCACAACAGACTGCTGTAAATCCAGGCCCACATGGGAAGCCTAATGACATCGTGTCTTACTGTGTCTCTGGCAGCAGCCTTCCCTGTTGTTTTTAAACAGCATCCCAGAGATGCTGGCAGATCTTTAAATGACTGTTGCAATGAGTTTGCAAACAAGGCACCTCTCTGACTTGTTCCCATCATGTTTAACAACTATATAAAAGCCTCATTCTTTTGCAAATGGACCAGTCTTGATTAAAAGTACATCAAATCATGAATCTGAGTGTGGAAGTCAAAGCACGTTTTTATGGCCAGCATCTGGATTGGACATTTGTGCCATCCCACTTTTTTTCCCAGGAAACAACTGCACCCTCTGTGCACAGGCTGGAGGGCAGACTGAGCAAGTTCATGGTCCCATTGCATCCCTTCTCACTCTGAATAAGATGTATTGCTTAGTATGGAAAGGTCAGCCTGGCACACATCATCTATACACAATTCCATGCTCAGCCACAGAATTCATGTGGACAGAGATCTGACTCTGCTTTCTTCATTATTCATTTTTTTCAGTCAATATGCTAGGAGAGAAAGACATCAGGAAGGCAGGAATATAGAAGATTGCCTCTTCCAAGGTTGCAGGCATTCACAGGTGCACATGAAAGAGCACATCTTAAATTCTCAGATCTGTGAGCCCACAATGCTAATGGAACTTTATATAGCATCAGGGTGAAAAGCTCCTACCTGTCCTCAGCTCTAACAGGCTTAAGATTGTTCCACTTGTGGCTGTAGCCAAGGAAACAGCGGGAGCCATTATGAGACGTCCTTACCTCTCCATTAATGATGGCAGATTCCTGGCTCCTCTCTGATGCAGCGTGAACAGCAGGCAGGGCCACAGGTTTGATGGCGATGAGCTGCACTGAGCCAGAGGAGGTGTCAAAGGGGTCAACGGCAGATTTGGCGATGTTATCAAAGAGAATGCCTCCCTCCTCTTCATCACTCACAGGCACTAAAGCACATCAAACTTATTCAGCATAAAGACACAGATATTTGTGCTGCAGTTCAAGGTGAAATTCAGCAAGTACATGCTTTAGATTAATGATGTGCTCGGTGCACTCGAGGTGCAGACCTGGGAGACCTCTACACCGGAGAGAACATCCCATTAGATCACAGAAAACATTATGTATTCAAAGGATTATCTGTCACTTCCCTAAGAAGGTTGATTTCCAATCTGCACTAATAAGATGGAAAACAAGGAGAAGAACAAAAAAGAAAATTGTATGCAAATTACAATGAAAGCTAAAGTACATGTTTTCATACATTTCACATGGAAACACGCAAGTCTTCACATGCCAGGCCATCAGCAGTTACACTTGATCTAACCCAAGAGTGCGGCTTCTTTTCTGTCTTACACTGTAAGAGCACACTCAAAATTTGCTAAAATAGGTAGGTTTATTCTTCAAAAGTTATTACTGCTGAAAGTGCCATCTATTAAAATGAAAGCATTACTGTTGTGTGTTAAAATGGGCCTAAGAAACTCATGGCATCCAATTTTCTGTTCTTTTTTTGCTTTGTAAGGAAGTACCTCAGGTTTCTGTAAAGTTAAATGGTTAAAATTTCTGAAGAGGCAGAAAAAGGCTTCTGTAAATCTTTAAAATTAAATGGCATGGCAAAGCATGTTTAGTTCTAGATTTCTATCTGAATGGATAATTCTTTCACATGCAATTTGGCCCTTTCTCCTCAAAATTTTGTTTGTAAACGTGCATCACCTTGTCAGCTGTTCAATCCAAAACCTCTTATCTTCATTTTGGAATTAAAGAATGACACTAAAACAAGAGCACAAATTCTACAAAGAGATCCTTGCAAACATTTTTGAATAATTAGGCTATTAGAGGGAAGGATGTTTATTCCATCTCCTAACTGACAGGAGCAGAGATCCTCTGCTAAAGAACAAAGTGGCCTGCTCTAAATTTATTTCCTCTGAAAATACACTCTGGTTTAATATTTAATCACTGCACAAATTACAATGGACTTGTATAAACTCAGCAGTTTAGACAGCCAATGATTTTGTAAGAAAATATTTGACAGCAGTAACATAAAATATGAACCCACTGAGCAAGCTCATTATCTTCCTGTCTGTGCTGAGTGTGGACCGGAGTTGGCACTACTTGAGCTTTTGTGTAATATGTGGGTTAAATCACCATCATTAAATATTGTCCCTCCAGCTCCACAGAACTGTCCAAATAGGATGGAGTCTTTAGTGGGTCCGAAATCCCCTTGCCCCTCCTGGGGCTGTTCAAACACTCTAAATCTGTGTGTTCAGCAGAGCAGGCAGATCACAAGCCTGGCTCAATGGAAGTACCTGCTGGAATGCCCCCGACCCCACAGCTCCAGGACACCACACCAGCAGAGCCAGCTCACCAAGAGAGCCTGGCCTGTCACAGACCACACACAAACAGGATGGTGTTCACATCACAAGGAGTACAGAAGTGAAGCATGGACGCTCTTCCCTGGGGGAATTTTGAACCAGTTCTCATGGAAGTCGTCAGATGCAGTTCTGGAGTTGGATCTTCTGTGTAATTCACTGTTGAAACCTTCAAACCACCCTAAACAAGGCACCTCTCTTGAGACATGACTATCTCCAAGAAAGAAAAAGTGTTTTTTACCAACATAGATAGCCTCTCTTGATAATTACAGCTCAGGTGAGCCTGGAATATCTGATCAGTAGTCCAAGTACCACAAAATTGTGGAATCCCTTCTCTTTGGCTGCCTGTCTTGGCATTTTCCTGAGCCAGGCATGCCCAAAATCCCTGGCTAAGCATCAACTTGAAAAACATGATTCTTTCCAAACATCCTCTGCACACTCTATTTAAGCAAAAAGCACCAGGAAGCACAGCTGTGTTTCCCCCTCAGTGTTTCAGAAGGGCTGCACTTGCTGAGACCTCAGCAGTGATGTCCAGCTCCCAGAGAGCATGACTAGCTTCAGGTACACCAGTTGTCTCCTCAGTCCTTGTTTCAGGATCAGAAACCAAGAGCTTTGCTTAATGAAACAGAATTCCTCTAGTTCAAAGACTCATTAAAGAGAAGAAAAATTAGGGGTAAAAAGAACCAGAAATCACAGATGACATCTGCTTCTGATGTGGCACACTAACAGCAAAGCACCTTCAGTATCAGCCCTCTCCTCATGAGCACATCTGCATCTACTGCAGTGCTATTGGCATGGAAATGAAAGCCAAATGGGAGCAGAAATTGGAATTCTATTCCACTTAAGCTTAGCGTTTTTTCATTCATTGGCATTTATAATATAAAAGTATTTTTTTATCCCACTTCCCTTTTTTTCATTGATAAGTAATAAAAAGCTTGTGATCTGCAGTTACTGGCACACTGCTACAGCTGGTAGTGACAGTGAACCACAGCAAGTACGGTGGGAACTTTATCATTTGCTCCTTTCTGAGAGAACTTACAGCAAGCATTTATAACATGATTGAACCACAGCAACCTCCCAACTCTGAAAAACAAACCAAAGGGATTGCAGAGAAAAAAAAGGGTGAGTCCTGGAGTGCTTGTTTCTGCTGTGTACCCCTGCCCTGGGCCAGTCCACCCATCCCAGTGCCTCAGCTGGGCAAGCAACTGGCCAGGATGGGAAACTCCAGAAAGCTGCCCAGATATTCTTTATAGTTACTTATAATCAACATCCTTGATTATTATAGTTGGCAACATAGATTTAAAGTGATGGTTTGAATCTCTGTTTTTGACCAGATGCATTGCAGCATTCTTGTGGAGTCACTGCTTTACTCATGCTTGCATTGTCTGTGCACACACACAGTGAGACCTGCAAGTTCAGAAAAGGGTAAAACCCAAGTTAATCACCTACTTAACAGCAATTTCCCATCTCTGAAACATCTCTTGCTAGATATCTCATGCCCACATGATGCATTGAGATTGAATTACTCCTAATCTTTCTGTGACTGAAGTACATGAAGATGTATGGGGAGCAACCATTTACTCAGGCCCAGTGCCAGTTGCAGGGAGGATCACTGTGGCACTGGCTCCTTGAAGGGCAGGACCATCACTGAAGCTTTATCTCCACACCACCTCAGCTCTGAGCACACATGATCTGCTCCATGCACGCTGCCTCGGGGATGCCACCCTCCCATTTCCACGCAGCTCTGCGCTGTTTCCAGCTGGCAGTGCCAGCAGGTGGTGCTACCCACTCATGACACTGGTTCCATGGAAAAGCAGCTATGGAACTGCACCTCTGAATGGTTAAAACCCAATTAGACAGATTAAGTATTCTATTTACTTATTAATTCACAGTCAAAACCCCAAAAGCTATACTTTTGTCAGCCAAATTCTTCAATGAAGGCCACAGAAGACTTCTTCTCTCCTCTCTCTTTCCCTCTACCTTGTCTTTCATCCCCCTCTATCCCAACAAAATATGTTGGGAGACAAAAAAAAAAAGACTGAAATACTTGCCCATTAAAAAAAAAAAGTAAGGACATTTAAATTACCTGTGAATCAGGTAACCTTACAGCAAAACACTTTTAACAAAGATGTGTGATGTCCTGCTCAGAAACAACCATTTGGCAGATTTCAGAATCCTCAGGAAAAGAAAGGCATCAATGGAATAAAATGCATAAGAACAAAACCTGGGAAACACCTGCAAGCAGGTGGATATGCTCTGCCTTTTTGTAGGTCATTCAATGAAGTATTAAAAATTTTCAGATTTATTCTGCATGAAGGGAAGGCAAACATTGCAACCACACCTACAGAGTATACTTACAGTTTGACAAAGAGCAAGCTGTGCCTCAGAGCCAAAAGAACAGGCCCTTAGAAAGAGCCCATGTATCATTATTTCAAACAGAAATCCTGACTCTTGCATGAAATTTAAGAATGGGGAAATGATTTTCATTTTAGAAAAAAATATCTCTATGAAAAAGAAATTATACATTTTCTACATCATCCAAGCCATTTCATTGGTCAGTTGATTATCTCCAGAAAAGCAGGAATAAGACCTCTTAGCAATAAAGAAACTTCTGATTCTGAAGGAGTTTATAGGCCTGTAAGTAAAACACAAGTTTCCTAACATTAATATCTGAACCTATTGAGGACAGGAATACGTCTCTATAACGTGCTGCCTCCATATACACCCAATTGCAAGACAGTGCAACTCTAAACCTTTCACAAGCAGCACAAGTATTATATTTTCAGAAGCAGACATCTTACAGACTAATGGGAGCAGCTCTTGATTCCACCTGGAGAGTATTTTTTTACATGTAAAATGCTGCTAAATTCTCGGTGGTGTGCCTGAGGTGTTGCAGTCCTGGGTTTGCCTGGGATCCTGAAGTAGGAGTCACCTGAGCAGGTCTTTTGAGATCTCTAAACTGGTATTTGCAGGTTTTCTATGAAACTGTATACATGGGGTGTCTGCTTATCTCTTAGCTGCTTATTTTATTCAGTTTCTATGAAGGTTTCCTGTTCTTGTAAGCAGAACCAAGGAT
This sequence comes from Myrmophylax atrothorax, assembly GCA_026770055.1. Taxonomy (NCBI): domain Eukaryota; kingdom Metazoa; phylum Chordata; class Aves; order Passeriformes; family Thamnophilidae; genus Myrmophylax; species Myrmophylax atrothorax. Next base: position 2,959,558 of record JAOXXN010000065.1, on the reverse strand, counting down.
GTCTCTCTCTGTGGTTACATCTTCTACCCCAACTACATCTGCCTTGTCTCTTTAAATATCAAAGTCAATCAAAGAAAGACCTCGTATTTCGTAACGTTTTCAGCAAATCCATCAGATCCTTTTCTTGGCTGGCACTTCAGTAATACCATCCTAGGTATGTTCAATAACTAGAAAAAAATTATTTAACTGACAAGGATGACAACTATACAAAGAAGATAGCACAGGCATAAGCCAATTCTTTGAGAAAGTAGAGCTCTAGGAGCTTTAAAAACCTTTTCAGAAATCACTTTATGTTTGCCCAATAAAACTGTACATACGTCTTCCTCAGTGCTGACATATTAGTGAAAAATCATGACCATCTAGACTGCCCCTGGATCTGATGGCATGGATGTCTCCATTCTCTTCAGACTGTTGCATGGATGAAAACTGCTGTCTGACTCAATCAGTGGCAGAGGAAAACTCCCCCAGAGGGGAAGGCAGACGTGAATGAAGAAATACTTAATGGTGCAAGCACTTGCAGATCCCAGATCCTTCAGTGGCCTGCTGCATCAGGCAACTTAGCAATGATGTATGAAGTATTTTCTTGCCATGAGAAAAGAGATCAGAAAGACTGGCTCAAAAATTAAAACAAAAATAAAAATAAAAAAGCAATTTGGGTTAGCCATGCTGACTAAAAGCAGCCAAGCAGAAAGTATTTTCCACCCACTCTATGCAAGTTCCACCACGCCTGTGAACACAACACTTGGGTGGCCCTACTCACACTGCATGGACAACTTGGAGGTGCTATTTTCCTCCCACTCTGTCTCTGGGGAAAGAGGCAGAGGAGCAATGGAATCTTTTGCTTTGTAGGAGTGTGCAGAGGCTCAGAAGTTCACAGAATAGGTTACACTACATGGCTGCCTCTTGCAAACCAAAACCGAGTAGAGAAAGCAGCAGGAAATGGTACTAAGTCTAAGGAAACAAAGGGTTCACTGTGACCAGCAGGGTGCCAGCAGGGTCACAGTGCTCTCAATATTGAAAGCAAGTAACCAACAACAACAAAAAAAAAAGCAGTGGAAGAAATTGTAACTCTAGGAGGGAATTCTAGGTGAAATCTTTGGAGGGGAAAAAAAAAAGAATCAATGTGTAAAGCATCTGGGAGGCTCAAGGAGAATAGTAACTAGTGCCAATACACAAGATTTCAGCTGAACAAATTGATTTTGTTTATTCTTGGAGGTCTTTTAACCCCCTATGGTTAAACATCAGTAAATTACTCCATGTGATGGAGTGAAGAGCTAGATGAAGATCCTCACTTAATAACCTTTCTGGGGCAAATGAAGCTAATGCTTCAGCATAACAGAGTAAATGGTGAAAAAAACAGACTCCCTTCTCTGCACCATGAATTCTTCCCATAACTGATTTCTTAGCCTTTCAGAGACACAGACATCCAAACAGGAATCATCTCACTTCAAATCTGCACATATGCTCCAAGGCAGTTGACAG
>JAOXXN010000065.1:2933829-2949279 GCA_026770055.1 Myrmophylax atrothorax | reverse complement strand
GATTCCCTCAATGCAAAAATTAAAGGGCTTTGACAAAACTTCACCTTCCAAACTTCATTTTCAGTTGGAAGAAAATGTGAAGGGGGGGAAAAAACCCAAACAAAATCAACCTGCATTTTCTGTTGGGAGGGCAGGGGGGGAAGAAAAAGAAAAAAAATATGAAAAATAAATCACTCAAAGAAATTCCTGGCCACCTCTGGAAAAATACATAGCACAAAGATGTTCTTGCTATGTTAAATTGAATTAATTTACCAAAAACTGGAAGGACAGTCTTCCTGAAGTACAAAGACTATTGACAAAATGCTAAAAAAGCACTACAAAACACTTTGAAGTTGAGCAGCAGTGACTTTAAATCTCAAACGTACTTTAGGAAATACATTGAAATTAGTTCATGCCTGATTAGTCTCTCCATGTTCCTGTCGTGTCATTATTGAATATTTCAGTTCCAGAAGAAAATCAGCAGGAGAAAAAAAATTGCTGATGGCACAGAAAAAGGACAAGCTTTGAAAAAAAACATTTTCTCTTGTGTACCTTACTAAATCTGTGTGGTAGTTATAAATACAGGTCCATTTCATAGGTAAGCTCAGTCTGAAAATGACGGGGCTGTCTTCTACTTTTTAAAACATAATAAAACATGCTTTTTCTTTGGGGGATCTGCTTGGCATTCCTAATCCCCTGTTCTAACCAGGGCTCCCTTACTTCAGCATTCCTTTGGTGAGGAGCTTCAGTGCATTCAGGAGTCACTAAGTGGGCTAATCCTGATTTGGCAGAACAGATAACTCCGCACATGAACACCACAGAACCTGCACCAGAGCGGAGAAATGCCAATTCACCATCACCCCTCCATGGCAAGTCATGACAGTGTCATCTCCGAGGGAGCCTTCTCCTTGCCCTCCGCTGAAGGCTGGGTACCACAAGTCACTAAAAAAAGCTTCAAAGGGAGGAAATAAACAAAGGGAAACAGCAGCTGTGGGAAGGCCAGCTAGGAAGAACTACTGCACACTATCCTAGATAGCAAAACCGTTAACCAAAATAAAGTTTTTCAACCTCACTGTCAGTATTGTCAGCTGAGACCCTCTCCTAGGTATTCTGCAAAAACAGTAACAAAAGAGAAGTGATTAAATGAGTTATTTCTCCCTTCATGCCTTTGAAAAATGAAAATAAGTTTCAACTTGTACTTCATAACTTATTTAAAAGCAAAACAAACAAACAAACAAACAAAAGCTAAACAAACCAAACCAGAACATAGCAATTACTAAAGAATTCTGCAGTGTCCCAGCATGGATCTGCCAAAGGAAGAAAATGAAGGATTATTTTAATCTGAGTTCTACTTACCACCATGTCTAGTAACAAAAAGCAATAAAGGAAGAGCTGAGAAAGCCATCCTCATCAGCGGACATATTGCGTTAAATAAAATTTGATCTTGGAACCCTGCTCTGTAAAAGCCCACAGGAGCAGATGGCTTTACCACCCCTGAAGGGAACTGGCAAGATTAAATCACCATCAGGCACTGCTGAAGCACTGCAAGAATAGATGTCCAATAGGAGCAAAATCCTGAGAGAGACTGAAGGACTGGGATTTTAATACTGCTTTGGAAATAATAAATGAATGATGAGACCATTAGACTACACTGCCTGGCAGAGGGCAGACTGAATACAGAGAGTTGTTTCTGGGACTTTCTTCCTTATAATGATCATGAAGACAGTCATAATAAAAATGAAAGGAAGGAAAAAAAAAAAGATGATCAGCTCCTCCTATCCATACGCATACCCAGGTACAGAGTTTCACTGACTTTTTTTTTTCTACATGCCCTTTATCCAACTGATATTTTCCATAGTTGCAGTATTTGCCTTGCTCGTGGGTCTTAGACTACAGATCTTTGCTTACCTGCAAACTTATTATTTCATGGTCTAAAAAAACAGAGAGGTGACAAATTAGATTATAGCCCTTAAAATAGCATGCTGTGAATTAGAAAGTAAGGGAGGTAAAAGTTAACATCCATCTGAAACCTCTAAGTAAAAACAGCACTGAAATAACCTTAAAATAAAATCCCAACAGAATTTCATCAATTTGAATTTATATTTCTTTTAATTTCACACCTGGAGAGAAAATTGAAAAAAACTATAACAGTCCCTTTTCCTTGCAACTTAGTCCAGATGTCCCTGATTGCTGAAGCAGAACAGCAACAAAACTCCCAAGACAGATCCCATAAACTACACTATCTAAGAGAGGTCATTCTGTAAACTTCATTTATTTACCCTTCAGTCTGCTACAACAAGAAAGTCATTCCTTAATTAGCAGGCACAAGCAGGTTAATGCTGCATCACCTCCCCCAGGCCCCCCAAGGATATTCCATGCTCAATGCCGCGTTACCCTCCGTGCCGTGTTGGTTGCCCTGTCCCGCTGCAGGGCACGGGGGTCTGGAGGGCCGAGGGAAGCGGAGGTGGCTTGCCCTGCTCTGCTGTGCTGTGCTGTGCAGGACCCGCAGCTCCCACAGCAGCAGCAGGACTGCAGCGATGAGCAGGCAGCTCTGCTCTGCCAGTCCCCTTGGAACAGGACTCCTGGAGTCCGAGGGCACATCAAACAGCACCGCTGAAAACAACACCCGAGAGCCAAGGCTGCGGCTATCCCATAATATCCTCCTTTCCTTTTGCTGGACATTCAAAAGGTATCAAAAAAACTGCCCCAGTGATTCAACAGCAAATCTCAGACACACAGAAACAAAATATTAAAGCTGCTGCTTAAACAGAAAATCACTCCACTGTGACTCTACTTAGGGCAGAGTCAGCATTAATCAGCACTCTCAGGCACTTTCCTGAGCCATGAAATACAACATATTCACTTTAAATGTGATACAGATATGTGCTCACCAGCTATTTGTATTGCCAAACTGCACGAAATGTGGCAATTACAGTTCAAGCAACTACCACTACCCCATGCACTGGAATTAGAAATACAATTAAACCTGTTCTTTTTAAAATGACCTTATTTCATTATCTTCCCCAAATTTGTTTCTTAGCCTTATTTTAAGTAAAGGTGCTGAAATCAGGATTAACCAAACCAGTCCATTCTCAGTCCCACTGCAGGATGTATCTTCCACAGCCCATATACCAGAGTATACTCTAAACTAGACCTGGCCAAACCTTTATCACGGAGCCATCACCCTGAAACTAAATGGAAAGCAATTCAGCTTTCTTTTGGAAATGCATCACTGGCCATACAATGAATTAAATTAAATTTTATGGAGTCTCAAAATAAACTGTAAAGGGGAAATGCACGCTAGAAGTGGACCTCCTGCACTCCAGCTGCCAACGTGAGCAAACCTGCAGGAAAACCTCCTGCAATGAGTGTAGTGTGGGTGCTGGGAGCTCAGCACCAATTGTTTGGTTCTACAGATCCCCTCTATCTGATGACATCAACTGTAACCTAACTGAGCAGGTTTTACCCTGACCATGGATCTTACAGACTGATTAAATCTGATTTCTCAGGAAAAGTAAAAATTCAATTTTCCCTTTCTTTTCAAAATGCCAACTATGGATTAAAATATTAAAATACTTTCATCCAGTTTTTTCCATCCTGTAGCTTCTACCACCAGTAGGGTATTTTTTAAATAGCAACTTTCTTCAGCTGTAAAGTATCAAATGACTTTGGGCAATTGAAAACAATGTACAAATTTAGTCTTATTTTACCTCTAGTTGGGACTGAGACCATATATAAAAAGAATCAACTGGTGCATAGTATTTGCAACAGCCCCTAATAAAGCATAATTTGCATTATAGAGGCTTCAATGGGGCATTACATATCACTGCAGTGGCATAAATTTCTGTTTGTGATATTTTGTGGTTCACTTCTGCAGATCTAGTCTAAACACTAGATGCATAGCAGTGGCTAAATAGATGAGCACATTGGAACCAAAATGGAAATGTCTTTTTTGCATCATTTTTGATACAAATGTCTTGTTTCCAACTGGCACCAGCTGCACCCATCTGCAGTGAACCCAAGATAAGGAGAAAAGAGCTGTCACAGGCATCATGCCTCACTTCAACTCTGCCTCCAATCTACATTTTTCAGCAGAAGCAACAGAGTTGAAATCTCAATAATCCTGCTGTCTGTAGCATTAAGAAACCAAAGAAAAAATTCATCATCTCAATCCCATTCCAATGGAGAAGAACAAAGTCAGCTAAAAGGGCAAAGCAACACTATGACTTACACAGAGGCTCTGTAGGCTAAAATCTCCTACCTTTGGCTGGCCCTGTTCAAGAGCCACTGAATAGCAGCATTGAGAAGCCAGACATTTTCACTATGCAGACAAATCAGTATTCTGTGCCATTTTGAGTTAGAGACAGAGAATCAAACTGGAAATGTATTTGGTTCAGAAAAAAAAATCCATCTTGTAATTGATACAGGTTAGTAACTTTAAGAAAAAAATCAGCAATATCTGCAAATGAACTGGAAAGTTCAAAACATCTAAAAGGAAAATAGCAGTGGGAGGAAAAAAATCCAAATAATGTCTATTCTAGATTAGCAGTTAGAGAGAGAACTTCTGATCAGGACCAGGTCTGAACTGCTGCCAAAGGCCAGGCCTTCAGACATTGCCACCTGCAGCAGGTGGGAGCTCAGGATGTGGGCTTTGAGGTCCCACAGGAGATGTGCTGCTGACAAACCCTAGGCACAATATCCCACTTCCTCAACTTTGAGAAGGAAGCCACTGCCTTGGGTGCAGCCTACTCAGCCCTAAAGGCTCAGTGCCTTCCATTGCCCTGCAAGGGCCATTCTGCCACTGCTCCCTACGCACAAGGGATGAGCTGTGACAGAGGCTGAGTCCTGAGTATCACAGTGTATCCACATCCAACCTGTGAGAAACAACCATTTCAATTCCAAACATCCTTCAGCTACATCTATCAGAGAAATGGTTGCAACCTCAGAAAGCACATGGACATCCTGAATCTGGAGATCAGTCACTCACCTTTGCTCTCTGAGGCAGGTTCATCATGGTGTCCGGCTTGAAGTCATTCTTGTTCTTCCTGCACAGCACCGCTGTGATGATGATGATGATGACTGTAACCACAGCAATGGGAGCCAGCACTGCTGCAATGATCCACAGGTTGTTTGGGGGGTTCTTCACCACAGCTACAGGAAATGGCAAACCAACACTGGTAAGCTTCCCCGTGCAAGATTCCAACTGCTTACAGCTTTCAACTGTCTCCATGTAAAAATTAGTATAAAAAGACTAAGTAATGTGGCTTTCTATACAAAGGAATGCCTTAATTGAAAAACAAAACCAACCAACCAAACAAAACTAGAACAATCAGCAACACCATTCAATTCACAAATCCCTGGGCTCTCTTCTCTTATTTATATGCAAATACCTGTTTATATGCAAAAGTAGCCATCAACTCTAAATTCAAGTTAGATGCCATATTAGATATCACTCCAGTGGTTCATTTCACAATAAAATAAAACAAAAAAAAATGAATACATCTTTAACTATTCTTCAAACCCAAATCCAGCTTACAGGAAGGCAGCATTTGTGTTAAAAGAATACACATGGAGTTCATACCGGGTGTCATAGACTTACTGGCTCAGCAAGAGTGAACTGGCAGAGCTTTTTCAAAAACAAGGAAGTTAAGCACTCTAATATAGTTATTATTAATATCAATAGGGCAGTAAGGAAATGCTTCTCTTGTGCTCTAGAAAGAATTTATCATAGTTAAGGTCAAAATGAATCCATCACTTCTGAAGGAGTGGAAATAATGAGGTTGGAAAGAGCTACTTGCAGATGTATTAATAACGGCACCAGGAAAAGGGTACATTTCAGAAATGCAGTGATGCAAAAACATTTTAGATTCCATTTTATCAGAATAATCTCCCTCAGTATGAACCTTCAACTTGTTCACACATGAGAGATCCTCCCGTGACACATTCCCAGTTCTCTCATTTCATTTCTTTCTGGAAAAACATCAGATGATCTCCTTATAATGCAGAATTTTGCTGTAGTGAAATATTTAGTGGACTTCACCATGATCTCTCTGTTTATTTTCCTATGGCACTGGTTGCTGGTGTGGGCAGGCAATTGTGAGCACACCAGCACAAAGCAGCCATTCCCATTTCCTAGGGGACCAGTGCTTTCAAATGTCATTGAGCTTATGAGCTGTCAGAGGCACTCAGCATCTTTCAGGATCAGACTTCAAATGCACACCAGCTCGTTCAGCAGCGACTACAAGAGCCAGCTCAAAGTCTGGCTGGAGCCTGAGCTGTTTTCTTTGTAGATCTGCAGCTTTTTGCAAGGCCGATGTAGTTTGCTGGGTGATGAGGGAATAGCACCACTGGGTACACAACCTGAGCAAAAGACTCTCCAACAAAACAGGCTGAAGCCTTTCAAAGTTCACTTTTCAACAGACTTGCATAATTCCTAATTGTTGACTTTGACATTTAGTTTGGAGATGAAAGGACTGTGGGGAAGGGAACCCAAGCTGAATCTTAACAAATAACAGTAACTTTAATTACAGATTGCTGCTGTGGGAGCAGCAAACAGTTGTTGAAAAATTATAGTTATTCTTTGTAGCGAATGCAGAGGGAATGATGACCTTATGGCTAATAAGACAGACATTTAGGAGACCTAGTTTACATCTTTAATTCAGTTACCAACTTCCAGTATGACCTTAAGTCAACCCATGGCTCATTTAACTCAGTAATACTCCAGTGGAATTTGAAACAAGCCTTTCATTCTCTTATAACTCAGTCTCTTGCTTATAAAACAGGAACATCCATAGTTTTATTATTATTATTCTGTCTTGTCTAACCCAGCTATGAGCTCCCAAGGGTAGATTTCTTTTCTTGCTGTACTTTGGAACAGAACTTTTCATTCTGCTATGAAGAAATTATAATGAGCAAAAATGAAATCCACATGAAGTATTTTCTGTGGCAACACAGACTCCAAATAACCATGTCCAAAATGAAAGAAATTGATTTTTATCCCCATAATAAGGTATAAAGATAGAATTACTTCCTACATTTCAAATACTCTTCCTTCAGAATCTCAGTTACCCCTGGTCATAATTTCAATTTCTATATATTTCTCTTCTTACAGTATTCTGTGCATACTTCACTGATATGAAAATCTACAGATGAATAAGGCTGCCTCATCAGACCATGGAAATACCAAGTTAGATGATGAGCAGCAGATGTCATAATTGCCTAAATATCCATATAAATCATAACACTGCACAAAGAGCTAGGAAACTGCTACATGTTATCTGCATTTTCTTTAGTAAAAAATGCATTAAAGAAATATTCTCACGGAAAACAAAATCATTTAGAATTTAAATGCTGGAACTTATGGAAGCAGGAATGGAGATCTACCTGTTCAGTAGAATTAAAGTCAGTAACAGACCATGATTAAATCAAGGATCAGATACAGTACGGAGCACATTCTCTGGAAATTGTATCATAAATTATATCATATTTCTGTCTTCTAACTCAATCCTATGTTTATGGATGATACAAAAATTACTCATTACAGCAGTCCCTTCTTTTCCTGTCACCACTGCATGTAATTATTTCAGTATCACTGCTCTTTCAGGCAGATATAATTGCACCAGGGAGACCCATTTCCTATGCTGTTTTGTCAGTAAGAAGATCTAGCGCAGAAGTCCACTATATAATTTTATTCCATCTAGATAAAAACCTTATCAAGGTGGAGAGATTCAGTTAGCTAAAGGCACCTAAAGCTCTTACTGTACAAAAAAAAACATTCCAAGCTCCACCACAGATTTATGACTGTGGGTCACTACGTAGGAATAACCAAAAAAAAATTTAAAGAAACCTATGTCCACAACAATTCAGTATCAGGTCTTGAAAGAGAGATACGAGAACACTTTACTTTTCAAGACTGGATTACTTTCTGGTTACATTATTCTGAATGATACAACCACATCTTGAATCTGAAAACTATCCAGACATGCAAGTAGTTCTTTTCAACTTCACTTTTCTGACTTGTGTCTAAACAGTATCTTTAATAATCATGTGGTGCACTTTATGAAGATGACGGTGAAAATTATTATTATTGAAAAAAAAATCTCTTTGAGAGAGAATCTACATCGTTTTGAGCAAGTCAAAAACAAGGGACATCTTAAAAGTCCCCACATTTTGCTTTGGGACAGGTTATTTGAACAGCAGGTTTGTCCCAGCCATCATTAGCCTGTGGTGTCACAGTTTGGTTGGCATCAGAATTAATTCCAACTTCACAGTTCCACAATGTTCCGCCCATGGGTGTCACTCTGTAATCAGTGGAGGCTTCCCACATCTGCACTGGTGTTTTCACAGAGAAAGAAAAAGAACATAGAATGAAGAAAGCATTAAACTGTGGAATTTTTCCAAAGAACTCTTACGATCAGCTTGGACTTGGATGACATAGCCCAGGGTCAGGGCCATGCGCTGGGAGTCAACGGTGCTCAGGATTTTGGCAGCTGCAGTGCCCAGCAAAGGCTTCCCGTTGTATAAAGTGTAATATGTCAGCTCAGCCGGCTCCTTGGGGCCTGGAATACGTTGGATTTTTACCATCTTTAAGGAAAATAAATAAAAATATAGATCAATAATGAGAGAAAGATAAATAAACTGTATTTGCATTACAGCACTGCAAAATGTGCCAGGAGCTATTTGAAGGCAGTGCCCACAGGGAACTCCTCCCAGACCTCCTACAAGCATAAGCTCCATGACAATATTCTCACAGGATCAGAGCTTTTCCCCTTCATAGCCCAGGCTATTAACTCAGTCACTCAGAGGAGTCAGTCAGACTGACTGACTCCTTAAAAAATTTTTAAACATAATCCTAAGGTAAAACCTTACAATAGGAAAGGCATGCAGTGAAAAGGAGGAAAGGATCAAATGTTTGGACATTACAGCCCTCTGTAAAGATGGAATTCTTATGATCTGTCCTAACCTACTGCCAGGACATATTGCAGTTGAAAAATACCCTCACATTTCATTTCTATACTCATTTTTTATCCTGGGCTGATAATAAAAAGAACCATGCTCTTCTTATTTTGTTCTGCAGAACATTGGCAGAACTTTTACATTGCACCTCTGCCTTTCCTGAGAGCAGAGAAAGTGTCAAACATTTCTAATGATGAGAAGAAAAGGAGTTTCATGGTTCTTCTCCATTACGTTATGGACTAAAATTTTACAAAGGTTCACGCTTTTGGCAAGTGAAATGTGTTCCTTCTTCAAATTTTTTCAGTGGGAAAATACAAAGAATTATAAGCAAATGAGCAAAGTAGTATTTTGGGTTTATACCTCACAGCAATTAATTCTTGAAAAACATAATGTAACTTTTTAAAAAAGCAAAAACTTGTTGTGCAATTTTTGAGACTGTAGAATAAATATTTAAATTACCTATAATACCAGTTGGCTTAATTGGTGAGAAAACAAAACACAACCATTTCAAAATACTGAATGTGAAATACTGTAAATAAGGGAAAGATGATTAATAAATTACTCATGTCTGAAATCTCTACTTCATAACGTGATCTGGTGCCACATGGTTTGATGACTAACCCTCCTAAGAAAGGCTCCTTCTCAGATTTTTTTCAAACAAAAAGCAGAAAAGAAGTTCTAGCTTTGAGTTACCTTGGAAACTTTGTGGATGAAAAAAGCTTGAACTCTTCATTATGCTGAATACGAGACCTTACGCTAAAATATGTACTTTGTACCAATCCTCACAGCAACCAACGAGAAAATATTTATTAACACTGATTAACTAATGATGATTTCCCGAAGATGACAGGCAATGCAGAAAAAGACACGACTACTAATGCCATGCATTTCGCCCTCGCTGCTTTCATACTCTGGAAAAAAACGACAGGAAATCTCAACCCAGTTAGGCGCATCTTCTACACAAACTGGAGCAGGACACATGCAAGCAAAGCCCATTTTGCGACACATATCCACGTTATTTCACACATATGGTGGCCCTGGGCACCTGCACAGTGTAGCTGCCCACGGTGGTGGCACGTCTGAATCGCCTCCCTTGCTGGTGGGACATCATGAACAGCGGGGCCAAACGCTGCTCCATCAGCCTTGCAAAGCTCTGGTTGTTCAGCCCCAGCAATGCCATATCAACACCTTGGATAACTGTGGGAATGGAGAAAACCACAGATCAGCACACCTTACACGGACAGGCAAAGTAACACATGGTCTGTGAGACAGTTTGGAAGAGGTACCAACCAGCTGAGAATAAAAATAAGCACTGTGACATCTCTCAGGATGTGTATAGAACATCGCAGTGTGTATAGAACATCCTTCTGTCCAAGCCCCTGCACTGTTCTTCTCAGATAATGCCCATCATGTTTCAGAGAATAAAATCCTCAAAAAACATTTTTTGGCCTTCAGTTTACCAAAATGGCTCTGGGAAGCACCTAATCTATGATCCTCAATGTAAAACCTATTTAAGAGCTGCTGGTTTTATGCTTATTGCCAGATGCTCCTGTTAAATACACCCATTTTTCATCCTGCAGATTTGAAATCAGAAGTTAGGATTTTGTACGACTCAGTTTGAAGCAAAATCCCCTGTTTGAGAGCACCAAAAGGTGAATAAACATTTCTGAAGCATAAATGACTGGAAAATTTGGAAGGCACTAGATTTACATAAAGTTAAAGTGATATGGCATGATGATTCAAGTCATATATATGTATCATTTTTTTCAACATTATTTCAAAAAAATCTTCTGGGACCACCATGATCTTTTTGAAAAAAGTTTCCATTATAATATCAATAATACCCCATTGCAGTAACTGCACAGGGGCAGGAAATGGAATATCGGGTTCACAGGGTCCCATGTGGAAGAGCTGTGCCACTCCCATCAGAGGATCATAATCTCTGCATAAACTCATTTTTTTATATCAAGTTTATGAATAGATATAACAGGCACCAAATCCATTTCATGTCAGACTCCTTTTCACTTGCACTCTTGAGCATTAAACAATTCCAGGTACAGAGACATCAATTAGAAAGGCTTTGATATCTACTCACTCAAAGATGTCTGGGGGAAAGGGTCTCTTTCTTGCCCAGTTATCATTTCTGAAGTCAGAATGATTGCAAATGAGAATGTGATACCAGTGAAATGACTTGACAAAAAGTATTTTGAAGCCTGTGAGCATTCTCTGTACCTTCTTTTCCACCAAAAGAAAATTACGTGCTTAATGTTTCTGGACCCAGATAGTCAGCAAATCGTAACAAACTTCTTTGGTTTAACAGCTCACCTTTCTTCCTGGGTTATGTCTACAAGTCGCTTTTGATTTCAGATCTAAATCTAAGACCCAGGGAGAGAAAAAAAACTTAACATTCTCTTTGTGTTTCAAAACTCTGGGAAGGTAACGCTGCTCTCAGAAGTGCTTTTAGTGCCATAAATTCTGAGGGGGGTGTTGGACACAGGAGACGTTGTTGTTCAAGGTGATGAATCACTTATGCCCCAGAGAGTGCCTGTAAATACATTTGCCCAGTTGAATGCAACAGGCAGCCACTTATTTTTGTGCAAAAATACTGCACTGATGTGTTTACATCAACAAGCACTAAAAATGATCACCTGAAGTGCATGGAAGAGAGAAGGAGATTAAAAAGTACCTGTTATCACCCAGTAGTCTCTAGTTGACTCCGAGACATCAAGGTTTGGATACTCCAAAGCTTTAAAAATAAAAGTTGAAATTATGCCATGACATTCCAACATCCTGTGCACTCTATGTCCCAAAACTGGCTAACCAGACAGTGATAAATAAATTGAACTATAGCCCAAGAAGAGCTCTACAAGTATAACTTTCAGGGTTACAATTTCTCTTCTGCCTGAAAAAATCAACATCAAGTGTAAACAGAAGCACTGCCATACAAAGCAGAACAAAGACCTCCTGTTGCCGAAACACTGGCTGGTATCTTGTCTGGGGCAAACCCCAGGACTGCCCAGTACCAGGAATGACAGGGAACAGGCGTGTGCCCATGTTGTACACATTCCTGCTGCCTTCTCCCCTGCAGAAAAAGGGACAGGAGTCCATATTGATTCTGTAATTAATCCTTATGTAATCCAGACCACAGTTCTAAGCTAAAATAATACTAAAGTAAGCCAGGATCAGACTCCAAATGAATTACAAACGAGACTAAAAAAACTGTGAGCACACCTTGGAGTGTGGTGCTCTCTCTCTCTCACTCTGAACAGTTTAAGGCATTACTACCATATGTGTTTACATCTGTGAGAAACTGATATTTGCCATTTTGATGCCTTTTGTTTGCTTCTTCATCTCCAAAGTGCATTAGGCTGTAAAGCTCAATATGCTGCTAATTCATTACACAGCTCAGCATTTTTCAATAGATTTATGCAACATGGAAAGCATTAATAGTAGGAAGTTAATTCAGAAAATATCCATGCTTTGCACACTGATGTGCTGCTATTGAGTTACCTTGATTTTTAAACCTCAAAGTGGAGTGAAATAGTAAACATTGTAAAGGATCTGATTACACCCAGTAACTGCTTCTGAGTCTGGATTTCACAGCGTGCCCTGAGCTGTGCATTTCCATGGCAGATTGCAAAGGCTCTGGAGGAGCCACTGGAGCCTACTGAGAAATAATATGTTCTGGGAACAACCTCAATATTTGTTTGATAAACTGAAACAACAACACTGCCACATGAATAAGCATCAAATGCTCTTCAAAGGAAACATTTTCCAGACACGCTATCAGTCTGGAGCCATAAACACTATGTGTGCATTAAGTTCTGAGTTTGCAGTACAGCTGCTGCACTGGGAATAAAACCAAGAACTCCAAAATGAAATATAAGCCATTAGCTGTTAAAGAAGCACTAGCTGAAGACTTTATCAGGTCTCTTCATCATGTGTGGGGATCAACAGAGAACTGCACTACCATACAAGACTCCTGCTGCATGACAAATGGCTTTCACAGCTCCTGACTACTGAGCATATGCCTGCAGTGCCTTTGTGAGAAGCACCACAATCCTCTTCCTATGCAACAGACCTATTTTGGAGGCCAAACACTTGAGCTGAGCACAGCAATCATCAACATTTCCCCAAGCTGTCTCCCTGTGCTCCTGGATGTCCCATGATGACAAGTCCTGCACACTGGGCACCCTACAGACAGGTTCACCAACCAGCCATGAAAGGGAAGGAGCCTGTCTGATAAGAAATGAGCTACATCCCTTCCTTTGTTAACAGGCTCCCTCCACCTTGCCTTGCCTGTGGAAAGACTTTATGAAAACACAAGCCTACCTTGAGATGTGTCTCCTACCCTCTGATGGAAACTCTGATTCAAAAGTGCACCAACACTGCAAGAACTCATCACTGGGCAGTTTCACCTATTTGTTTGCAATATCATAATCTGAGAGGAAATGCCTCAAGAATAACATACACATCTCCTTTTCCAAAGATATGCAAAATCACCATAGTTAGCTGGGGCTCCTGACTGCCTCATGGCACAGAGTGACCACTTATCCCACAGGCAGCTCATTGTGCAAGTCACTGATGAAGAACTGCACAAGGTAAGTTCTCTGCTGTTGGGCTGTTTGCAAACAAAATGGACTAGCAAAAAAAGATCTCATTTTCCCCAGCACTCACTTTCCAACAGTCTGCTTCTGCTTTTTCTCAGGATCAGAAAATGAACAAGCACCTCAGTAATTTTACCTAAAGCTACAAATCCACTCAGTTCAATGTTCTGATCATACAGACACATTTGACTCTACCCTTATGTGCCCAATTATTTAAACACTTGAGAAATGAAAATTGCAAACCCCTCCATAGCCTGATCAGTGAGTTTGATAGCTACCAGAAGCTTAACCAGATCTTTACTGGTATTTGAGCACAATATTTCAAATCTAACAAGACTCTCATGAAGATTTGTACACAGTGAGATCAGCTGAAGCCTGCCCTTCCTTTACCAGTCCATTACCAGGCACTAATGTATCCAGCATGTCCCTGTCCCTTCTCATTTCCAGTGAACACTGATCTCTGGTGAATGGATAACCTGTCTCTCCAGTGAGCTTAATCTCACACATCACATTAACAAGCAGATTAAACAGAAATCCCCATAATCAAATGTCTTGTCCCTTTAATCATTTCAGCACAATTAGCCCACAGAGTCAGAGAGCATATATACCACACAGGCTGCCCACACAACTGTCTCCAGCTCTCTGTACCCAGAGCCTTCATAACAACTGGAATGCAGGCAAAGTATTGATGCTAAAGAGCTCAGGCCATTATTAAACTGAGGATGAAGTTCAGCAAACACACCAACAACTTCTTAAACAAAGAAGCATAGTTAGAGCTCACTCACTACCCAAACACACACTCAGCCTGATCCCAGCCCAGCCACTGGAAGCAGCACTGGGACAGCAGTAAAGGGCTATGCTGAAGCTTAAGTTCACGTGCTGTTCTGTGAAAAATTTGGGACCTTTTGTGCTTTGTTTTATATAAAACCACAATTTTATTTTGTTTGGAACCTGGCATAGGGTTGGGGTTTTTTTAATTAATGACTGCTTATACACATTTTTCTTAGTTATTTGACATTGCTGCTAGCAGCCAAAGTAAGCAATGAACCCAGGAAAAAAAAAACCAAACCAAAATCAAAACAACTACAGAGTTCCACCTCCCTGCCCCTTTTTTCTTAACAAGTAGTTTTAAAAGTCAGAAAAATCACCTATAATCTATGAGCTTGAGGACAAAGCTTATGGTGCTTGCAAAGCAGAAGCCCAGTGCTGGTTCACCTTAAAGATCCGTGAGCTGGGAAGCACATACTTACATTCAGCAATGGTGAGAGGTGGGTAGGTGAGGTAGAAACCCACCAGCTCAGCTGACAGCTGATTAAGAAGGTTGCTGGAAGTAGTGCCATTTAGAGTTGTGCTTTGATTGTTCACTACGTAAAACAGTGTGACAGCTTGGGAGACATTGGAGGTGTTCAAAATCTGAAACAGGCAAGAAGAATGTGTTGCTGTGTTTCAGCTCAGTTAAAGAAAAAACAAACAAACAAACACAAAAAAAAAGCCAAACCATCAACCAAGCCAGTGCAAACAACCTGGAGAAATATTCACTTGAACAATGGACAGCAGCAGGCAGAAAAGGTGCAGTCAGACAGAATGGTATGATAAAAATATCAGAAAAGTTCAAGGCCAGACCAAAGGTCTGCCTAGGCAATATCCACTTAGACAACTGGCTTAGACAAGCACAGGGCAAGAGAAGACTGCTTTCAGCAGGTTAGTCCACAGCTGTGGTCTGAGCCATAAATCACATGCTCAGGTTTAGAAAGGCTTGATGACATTTTACTGCATATTTTTGGCCAATTGCTTTTTGAAATTTCCAGACTTCTTCTCCAGTAACATCCTGTATCAAAAATAGCATGGCCAGCAGGCCCAGGGCAGTGACCCTTCCCCTGTACTCTGTGTTGGTGAGGCCACACCTTGA
>JAOXXN010000065.1:2910430-2927539 GCA_026770055.1 Myrmophylax atrothorax | reverse complement strand
ACTGGAGTTGGACCAAGGGTTGGACTTGATGATCTCGGAGGTCTTTTCCAACCCAATCGATTCTATGATTCTGTGATCTTTATCACCCACTGTGTGAAAGGATTCTTCTTAAAGATTCTTAAACTTCAGTAGTTCTGTTATGAGAAACTCCAGATGATCACTTCTGATTCACTCCACTACTCACAGCTGGAGAACCAGGGCCAATTTCACTTCTCCTTGAATGGAAGTAATTTTACACTTTTACCCACCTTGGAAGCCCCTCCCTCTACTCTCATAGTGCAACAACACCTTTCCCGAATTGGCACTCTCTGCTCCAGAACTGTTCCTCAGTTTATAATTAATCTAAAACCCTCATACAGTTTTCTGTTGCACTGACTTAGTGTTTCGCATGATACTGAAAAATAATTCCAGAAAAATTTATCATGAAGATCACACTCTTCAGCCTCTTACTTCCCAGCTTATATCTTGCCTCCAAGACCTCCAATCCTATCTTATATTGGAAATATTCACAAAGACAACTACCACCTTCTTCTAGGGCTCTTCACAAAATTGCTGAGGTGCTTTGTGAGATCTGCCTTTTCCACTGCAAGCAAATCAGTCTCCATGAAACTGCCCTCAGGGCCACAGGTCCAGCTATTGAAAAGGTTTATAATCCCTCTACCTACTGCGGTAGGTCATCTCTTGCTATGAACTTTTCTGTTTGACCACAAGCTCACAAGAAACAGCACCAAAGTAACTGAGAAGAGCTCTGATGGCAAATTTTCTCCTTCTGGAAAGTTACATACAAACCATTCTGAGGAGCATATACAGAGTTTTATCATAAGTCAAATACATATAATACCACTCAGAGGATAATTTCTTTATCCCTGAAGTATAGTGCATAAGGGTGTTGGCCCTCTAAACACATAAATGTCTGCAAAAATAAGGCCCTTAGTGGAGAACTTGTGTCTGTGAGTATGGAACTGGAATGCATATGAGCAAAAGAGTCATATTGCATTAGTTCAGATATCACAAACAGCTATGCCACCTGTCACCATCTTTATACCTGAATAGCCTCACTGAAAATGTGTCAGAACAACATATTCAGTAAAAACATAAATTTGTAAGTATATATTTGTAATTTGTTTTAAATTGAATTTAATTTGCAGGACTTAACTGCAAACAGTAAAACTCAAACTCATTAAAAGTAACAGCCTTCTATAAATCATGCATTTGTAAGTTTTCCTGCAAATACACAAACCCATCTTATTTCAGATGAAAGCACAAACTTCCTCCCATAGTGGCTAGCAAAGGCGCTGTGGTGAGATACAAACATAAAGAACAACCCAGGGAGTTTGGCAACAGGCACTGGCAAAGCAACACAACACAGTACCTGAACGGTTAAGTTGTTGCTCGTGTTTAGGACCTTTCTCTCAGCATCCTGAAATGCCCTCTGGAGCCGCTGTTCCATGGTCTGAATAAACTTGCAAGATTGAATATTGTCTGTTTGACCCACAAACTGCAGCTCTGAAAAAGGAAGGTATTAGCAAGTATTCTCGGCTGCATAACTCCTCCAACACCAAGAGCAAAAGTCAGTTTACAAATTAAGCAGGTGAAAACAATGCCACATAAGATCAGTTGATGGCATTCAGGCACTGCACTAAACCAGCCTTAATTAAGACAAAATGTAAGAGTTAAATCAATTATTACAGTCGATACTCTCCATAAACAAGTGGAGATTGTTTCTGCAGTGATATATAAGATGGGGAGACCAGTTCACTGTGCATATATTTACTCAGAGCCAGGCAGTAAGTGAAATCATTCTACAAGACAAGTTATAGCCTTGCAGGTCATTTGCTCTTGCAAAACATAATCAATCATAATATTGATTCTCATTCATTTTGATTTTCATTCTAACAAAACCACAGCTAACTGGTTAATTGCATTATGTGTATATAAACGTGTGAGAACGCATATGTAAGAAATTTTTTTATAATTTAATACACTGTTTTACAAGACTCTCTGCCCTCTCATAGCTTATACTGCACTGCAATTACTCTGCACTGATGCTTGCTACAGTGGGGTTAAACAGCGACCATGGGTCAGACACCTGGGACCTGGGTCAGACAGGTCAAGACACAACAATATCTGTGTGTATATATCCTATAATCGTGTTTCTCATCTGATTGACCCCAGAAGAAACACACAGATTACTGCACAGTCCATCGACTAAAGTCCATTTAACCAAATGCCAAGTCTTAGTCAACCACTCTGGTGTGACTCATCCCTACTGCAAAGCCACCTCCCCTCACAGCAGTGCCAAAGGCCATGACAGCAGAGCACCAGGAAGGACGGGGACACCCACACTGGCTGTCCTGCTTTTGCCAGGAACATCCACACCTGAAATCTAAGGAAGCAGAGCGTGTCCTGCTGCCACATCACTGCACCAGAGAGCAGGGGCTGAGGCAGGAATGGTCCCTGGGCACTGCACCAAGAACACACGGGCAGCCCCAGGCGTGGGCAGGCAGGACATTCGCTCACCTGTTTTCAGCTGGAAGTGGTAGGCAGGAAGGGGCCTCCACGGCAAGGCCAGGGCCACCACAGCCTGCAGGTGTGGCACGTGCTGCTTGAAGTCTGCCGTGGCGTTGCCGATGCCGTACGCAAGGAGCCGTTCAATGACAGCGGCTGGAATGAAAACCAGCCTCCCCCGGGTAACGTAGTAACCAACTGTGAGGTTACTCGACTGCTCCAGGATTTCAACCTAAAACACACAGGCAAATAGCTTTTTTTAATTATTTTATTTGCAATTCAATCGCTATTTGATGGAACTTCTCATGCTGAACATGGCTCCCTCGCAGGGTTTTTATCCTGTAATCCCCTATAAACCCCACGGAAGCAGTTAGTGTCACATCAGACATGGTATTAGCAGAACTGCTCAGAGAGCTGTGGGCCCAGTTCACACAGCACTGAAGCAGTGCAGTATTGCTCCACAGGCACCAGTTCACACTCCAGTTCAGGCTGGGGCTTCATTCATGTACAGATACTGGGACGTTTCACTCATGCATGTAAAAATACAGAGACTCCAGAGAAATTCAGCTCCTACTTCATGCCTGAAGTTCACTGATTTCATGCATGTGTCTGTCATTCCAGGCGTGGGGGGGACAGATTTCTGAAAAGTAGAAGTTTCCAATATTTGACTGGGCTGTCACTTCTACACAGTTCTCCTGTACTGTCCAGTCTGTAAGTGGACCTATAATGAATGGAAATTACAAACCACAAGAATGAACACACTATGAGCCAAAACATGAGTTGAGTTTTACCTCAAAATTCTGTATTTTCCAAAAAGTTTTAGCCCTGGAACCTCCCCACTAGGTTTCAGCTGGTAACTAGAAGACAGCTCCTCCCAAGTTTACAAAAAGGTAGGGGACTAAACCTGACAGTTTTTATTGCTGCTGCCAAGACTCGGGAATGCACAATTCCCAAAATAACTAACATCGTCCACACTTGCAGCAATAAAGTGTGGGGACTGAAGTCAACTTGATACCTTCTACTTTGAGAAAAATTACTTTTTTCCTTCCCAGGGCCTTGGTAAGGATAACTTCTAACACTTGGACTCAACGCAAACTCCTGCTTAAGAGAACAGGACCCTGTGTCCCAGAGGAAAGCGGCCCAGCAGCCCACCCGAGCCTGCTCTCACGCACAGCAGGGCAGAGGTTCCTGCAAATTAGCTGCAAAGTGATGAACACATCACCCTCCATTTCTTTTCAATAAAATGTGCTTTCTCCCTGCCCTGAATTTTTGTCCCTGTGGAATTGCACTTGTCAGGTACTGGGTTTTCAGACCAGGGAGCAGACTGACAGCAGTGACATCCCATTTACCAGCCATGCTCTCGCACTGATCCAGGCTGAGCACAACAGCACTCGGCTGCCCGTGAGCAGGAGTCTCTCCTGAGCTGCACAGGGAAGAGGAAGCTGCTGTCAGTAGTCTTTTCCCAGAACACACTAAAAAGAAGTTTGCATTTCTCTCTTCCTCTTCATCAAAAAAACTGGTAAAAGTTTTGGAATAACCCTTGCATTTTTTGAACCCAGAGTGGGTGCCACCCATGCCTGCACTTCACAGGAAAAGCTCAGTGCTCCCCTCCAAGGGCTTCCTACAACCAGAGACCACTGGAGCTGCAGCCAGCTGGGATTCCTTTGGTGGGAGAGCTGTTTTAGTGAAGTCGGACAGGCAAGCCAAGCATGCTTACCTGAGCACTGATGTTTTGGTTGAACGCTTGTCTCAGCACTTGGTTGAGTCCTTTTCTCACGCTCTCCCTGAAGGCGTAGGTGATCATCATCCTCCTTGTGTTCAGAAACAGAACTGTGGAGCAACAAAAGCCACATGGTGCTTTGAGACATCACCATCATCCTGTCTGCATTCTTTATTTTTACATTGGGCTGGCTGTGTGGGGATCATCAAAGCTAGCTAGGATTTGCAGCAGCTCCAATGACAGGACTACAGGGGCTCAGCAGCATCCCACGTTCCCTATCCATCCCGTGGCAATAGCCCATTGTTTCCAGAGCAAGACCTAGCGAGGTCTAACAAATGCAGTTTCTTTAGCAACAACAAGTCTTTGTCATGCTGCCTTTCCACATGAGGTATGAAGCCACTCGACTGCCTGTGGACAGACTGGTGCAGCATTCCCAGGGGATTGAGCTGGTGCTGCGCAGGCAGGCTTCACATCTTCACGGCCAGAGTTAAACACAGAAATGTGTTTCTCCACTGCTACAATTATTTTTCCACTTGGAAAGCATCCATACACTTTATTATCACTATCTTTTCCTCTTAAAATTTGCAGGAAGAGCTTTACAGATGCACTTGAGTACTTTCAATCCTATACTGTATACCAGCTACTTCCATCTTTAGAAATAGTTGCTGTACACTCATCACACTACTGATGTAGATATTTAGCAGCTAACAAACGCACATTAGGTCAAAAAGCTGCTTATTTCATTTTGCCCTGTATCATTCAGGTTCATAGAAGGTCATAAACTCCTTTTTTATAGCTATTCTTCTTTTCTGAGATCTCCAAGATGCACACATCTTCTGGTGCTGCGCTGTGCTACAATAAGGAGTCCATGTGAAGCCTGGGCAGGAGACCTATCAGGCCCCTTTAGTTTAGAGTTCCTATAGCTAAAGAAAAGCTGTCCATGAAAAAACAGCTAAAGCCAGAAGTAGCACTGTTTGCACAGAAAACTCAAAATTCACCCATCTAGAAGCACAAAATTCTAAATATTTATAATTTTCAAATGAATCTTTAACAATAGAATTAGCTGTTTATATTAAAACAGAATTTGGTATTGATATGTAAACAGGGCTGAAGACTGAGGCAGGTGACTGCACTGTTGCCTTCAGACGGCTTTATTGCAGAGCAGAAACCAAACCATCACATCTTACAGGGCTGTCCCTCCACATAGGTGGTTCTGCTAAAACCCTGCAGTGACTTGCTGAACTTCAGAGCACCTGGTCCCACCACTTCCTTCACAAATGAATCTGACACACTCACTGTAAAACTCCAGTCACAAATAAAGCCAATACCACTCGTATCTAACAGCCCTGCTTTGATCCATCTGGTTTGTCAGTGCAGCAGCCTTGTCGTCCCCAGATTAATCGCGAATGCCCCCACGGACTTTGACACTGGAGTGTATTTCTCACTCCTCACCAGCTGTCCCTCACACACACGAGGTCCTTTCAGCAAACTGAGTGTCCCCACGTACCTGTTTTAACCATAAGGTTCTCGGAGAGCCGGCAATCGAGGGGAGGAGCTGCCGTCATGTTGGCGAAAGCTGCCGCTGCTGTGGTTTCAGGAGGAGCAGAGGTGTTTTCCACTGGAGTAGGGGGAAGCCTAGTTGTTTTCGCTGATGCTGTAATAGATGTCAAAGCTGCTGTAATTGTCAGTGGGTAGGGGGTGGATGTTTTGGTGATGTCTGAGCTTGGGAACTTCTGGGTGTCAGTTACTGTTGTTTCTATCTGCCTTGGCACAAGGATTGTGGGTGCAAGTGTCGAAGCTGTGACCGTGCTGCTTTTAGGGGTTATGAGCACAGCTGTCACATCTGCAGGTGATGCAGTTGTGTTTCTTGTTGCAAAAGGAAAATCTGCTTGTGTTCCTACTGAGCTTAGATCCGATGTCAATTTTGTGGCAGTATTATTTTTTGTTAGCATCAGTATCGGTGTGCTTAAAGCCATCACAGATGGCAAAGGTGTGTTTTCAGTGCCTAGAGAAAAGAAGGAAGAAGCTGGCACTGGTGAAGCTGGAGATGATTTTCTTGTTAGTGGTTTTGCTTCTGAAGTTCCTACTGTAGGTATTGCACCAGAAGATACTCCAGATAACACTGTAAGGACAGAATGGGTAAAATTGGTTGTTGAAAAAAAAGGAGACTCTAGCTGTGTTGGTGATGCATGGACAGAAGTTATGGTGACTGACTGCAGAGCACTGGTGGTAGGGGTTTGCAATGGGATGCCCTTGGTAGCTTTATTAGATATATTACTGGGAACTAGCCTATGTCTTGTAGCACTTGTGTCCCACTCCTCCACACTGAACATAAGCTGGATGTTTGTCAGCCATAACCAAATAACCACAGGACTCTTAACTGGTTGTCTGCAAATTCTGGAAAATTTTCAGAACCAATGTTTTTTGAATAAAACTATGCAAGACAGTTGAGCCAGAGAGCTTAGTTACAGGAGAAGGGGACTGGGCTGGCAGTGTGCTCTTGTTGGTGGCTGAAATAGTGAAGTTGTCAGTGAGCTGAAAAGCCAAGGCTGGTGCTGTGTTTAATGTTTCTGTCAGTAAAATAATCTTTCCAGTATCGCTTGTTTGGGATTCCAGAGAGCTCGGGAGAGCACCTGCACCATTAACAGAAGGCACATGTAAATGGAGAGGTGCTTTATCATGTACACTGATATGGACATCTCCAAAAGTGAAGAAATTAGCAATGTTTCCAGCCATGCTTCCATGCTTTTTTTGCAGGGGGTCAGGCACTGTCAATGTTGTAGCAAGGGATGAATATGGAACAAGAGATGTTTTCAGTGCAAATGCATCTAACTATGAAAAACTATTCTTTTCAGCAAAGGGTAAAATTTGAAATGTTTTGAACATAGTGCACATACCAGTGAAGAAAAGTGGCTGCTTATTTGTATTAACTCTGTTTTGCAGACTTGAAACTACAGAGTATGGTGCATAGTAGTCAGCTTCCAATGGAGAAGTACTTGAAGGAACTTCTCTTACTGCCATTTGGACTGAAGTTTTTGCCAAAGGAATACTAAGGCCAGCTGAAGACAGCAAAGCTTCATTGGTCCACGTAGAAGCTGAAGTTACAACTTGAGGAAGGCTGACAGGACCTAAATTGCTTTCAGAGCCTGCATTCAAAATCCTGGAAGAGCCAGAACTGCGGCTGTCCATCACCGTTGTCATGGAAACAAGTAATGGCAGCGTACCCCACGCTGGAGGCGTGACAGAGGTGAGCAGCTTTTTATCAACTGAACACAAAGTCTGATCAGAGATTAAATGATTTCAAGCTCCTGGAGGTGAATATTCTGCATGTGGAGTCAAAACAGTGGGTACTCTCATCTTTCTGTCTTCACCTACATCTGGACTTTCTGCATCTTCATGGAGAAGATGTGCAGTCACACATTAGTGGCAGAAGTATTTGTGTTAGCAGTTTCAGGTTTTGAAAGGCCTGTAATGGAAGCCATAAATGGCACTGCAGCCAGATCAAGACTGGCCATTTCCAAAACAGCACCTTGTATTCTTGATCCCATGTGCAGTACCCTGGTTTGGATATCTGGAGGAACTTCGTAAAGCTGAGTTCCATAAGGCGGAACATTACCAGCATTTAAGTTCACGGACATCTCTGCTGTCACTCCTCTTCTGAAAGGCTTTGAGCTTTTCTTGCCACAGGAAAGCCATCAGGAGTTGGGAGAGCAGGGGCAGAAGCAGTTGGCAATCACGTGCTGTTTGCCTGGTAAGTTCCTTCAGCCAGGTCTTCTGCAAGAGGCTGATTCAGAGCCACCATGGAGTGCTGCAAGACAGCAGTCAAAGGGATATGCAATGCATCCTGGTTGACTGCTGCTGCCCTGGGACTGTTTCTGAGCGCTAGTCTAGTAAACACATCATTTGTCTCAGTTAGCAAGGGAGACCTTGGGTTTGCTGGAGAGGAGTGTGTTGCATTTCTAAAGAGCAAATCTGTTTTGCTTCTAAACGCTCGCGCTGGCAGCACTGCATTGCGAGCGTGCTCTGCATCTGGAGTAAGTGATACTGGCAGTGAAAGGGAAGACGTGCTCTCTGTTGAGCTGGAGGACTCAGCCAGGCTCTCACAAGCTGATGACACGAAATGGGCACGGGTAGAGCCTGTAGTGCAATTAGTCAGTGCCATGAAAGACTGGGGATGACTCATTTGCGGTACTATATGTGGAGTACCCACAGGATGTAAAGTGATGTAGGAACCTCTGTTTTATCCTGAAAAACTCAGAATGACAGAGGAGCGATATCACTATTTCTGTCAGTCAGTGCTGCCCTAAAAGGCTGAGTGTTTGGTTTTACTCCAGTAGAAGATACATTACACAGACTCTCATTAGGGAACTATGACAGGCTTTTGGAAGTTCCTGTCAGGGAGATTGATGCATTTTTGACACAGGAATATCAGAGTACACACATGAAAAAGAGGTTCTCTCTGAAGGAGACCCTTTTCACATTATTTCTGTGGAATGCACTGTTGTCAATCCAATGAAAGGCATGGCCCCTGTAAAGAACTCAGAATCCCTTCTGTGATTCACCATACTAGAATGTACCACACTTAGAGGACTGTTTCTGCTTTCACTAACCTGTCAGCTGGCTGAATCTGTGTTGACGAAACCTTCAGGATCTGCAGACAAAGGCACTTTGATGGGCAGTACAGCTGGTTTAGAAAAGTTAATGGTATGAGGTGACTGAATTACCAGTGAGGAGACTGATGGTGATGGAACAGCAGCAAGCATTGTCTGATCCTGATGAGCTTTCTTTTGAAATGGAGGGTGTTTCTAATGGTATTAGCTGAAATGGCACAGCTGTACTTGAATGTGTCACTGATGGTATAGGGGACAATGTGGCAAACATACCAAGTTGAGGCAAACCTGTTTCATCTGCATCTTGAGATGAAGACCTCAGAGGTGACTCAGCTGAAACTTCAGCAGGTTCCTGGGACGCACTGTTTCCACTGCCTTGATACAGAGTGGGCAAAAGATGCATTTGATCCAAAGTCCTGGTACGTGTGCCAGTCAGGGTTGTTTTTATCATCTGAAGCAAGTCTGCATTCTCCAAAGTCTGCCCCATAGAAATATCGGCTACTGAGGAAGTCTTAGTTTCTGTGGAAGGCCGTGTTGGTGACAGTATAGATCTCCAGTTAGGAAAAGATCCTGCAGAAGGAGCATCACTGATATGCTGTTGCCTGAGACCTGTAAAATAATAAGTAAAATTAGTATCTTTTTCCCCAAAAAGGAAGAGTAGTTGTCTCTTTACTACAAATCAGAGCCAAAAAAAGGCATTATATTTAATTAAAAAAGTGAACTGTTTTTCTTTCTATTCAAAGTGCGTAAAAATTCAGAGAATGCTTACAAAATAAACCAAAACATGAAACCCAGTGAAAGGTTCAACACAACAGATTACAAACCCCTCAACTCATTTCACCTGACAGAAAAATAAGGAAAGCAGCCCAGGCCATAGCATTTCCAAATCCTACTTTTAACAGGAATGTTTCAGCATAGTAAAAGATACATTCTTAAGCTTGGGACAATTCTTGAAGTTAACATGAGTCACCCTGTGTCAAAACATTATGTGAGAGGATGGGTTTAGAAGCAGTGTAGAAAGGGAATAGGCTTTGACAACCAAGCTTCACTGACTTGGCATGCAGTCTGACATGGGAACAGAGTCAGTATTGGCTGCATTCCTGTAGGATGCATCTGGAGGTGCTCATCTTGCCAGTTCTAATAACACATGCAATTATAGACACAAAAGGAAGAAAATAAAATAGGGATGAACATGAGGAGAGGAGGGCAAGATCCAAAATAAATTAGGAAATTAAACTCCCTTTTTCATATGTGCAGATGTACAACACATCATTTCAACCACCAGTTTACTCTACATTCAACACCATAATGTTCCTAAGCTTTGTTTTCTGGAAATGATTACAGTTATTCCAAAATCATAGAATGGGAAATATCACATTTGTAGTAATTTAAAGATTAAGATTCACTCAAGAGTAAAATTTAAGGTGGTTTTTTTTTTCCCTCGCCTACGTGAAGACAATAGATCAAAGCCCAGTCTTGGCACTGGCGACCCTGCCAAGCTGTGCCCTCTTGCATAGCTAAGCAGAGGCACAATACAAGAGATAGTTCTGCCCTCCAACTGAAGCCCAGCTGGATCACACACAGAGGATGCCAACCTCCTCCACACCCCTCTGAATAACTCAGCATAAGGGTGTGGAAGAGCAAGCAGGGGCAGATCCTGAGATACATAAAATGGGCTGGACATTAGTTCCAGGCACCCATGCACCCAATGGCCAGCAGAGCCAACAGCACCAATGGGATCAGCCCACACAGACAGGAGCCAGCAGCAGAAAACCTTACAGCGCAGGAGAGGAAAATGGGTCATGTTGCACCTATTTAAAGCTAAGCTTCTTTCTTTCTACAATTTTGTTTTTTCCTGTTTCTATATGGCCCCTTTATCCATATGCGAAGGCCAAAGCAGATGATTAAAGTGGAACCTTCAGGCTCCCGTGTGCATTCACAGGAATGTCCTGGAGCAATGTTCAGCACGGCATTTCCTCTCAGAAAGAAAAAAAAATCCACCCCACACAACTCCCCCCCCCCTTCCCCTACAAAACCAAACCGAAAAGCCAAAGCAATGACAGATCTTCCATTACATCCCTCTCTTTAAGAGCTTTATCAGGTCGTGGTGAAGAATGGCCATTATTATCTTCACTGAAATGCAGGAATGAATATTGACTCCAGAGGCAATTTTTAGGGAAGCAGCTCCAGGATGGTCAACCGAGGAGGGCTCTGCCCTCCCAGCAACCACAACAGTCTCCAGACCTTTCACCCAACACAGGCTAACCAGCACAGTAGCCACCCAGAGAAAAGCAGAGGAAGGCAAACACAATGCTACCCAGGGCAATGAGAGATCAGCAGGCTGAGGGGGAGCTGACTCTGCCCTTTTGAAGCTGTACCAGAAGTTCAGTGAGCTGGACAGGAGGCTGCAGAGTCCACCAGGGAACCTGACCCACCAGGAGAGGTTTGTACACAGAAATGACACTTTTCTATCGGGGCCACAGCTCCTGATATGTCATCATGGGACCAGAGACCCAAATGGATGATGTGGCCTGGTTTCTGACATTCTACATGCTCCACGCTATGCTGGAAGTCACACTGTGTACTAGACTGTATTTTGGTGGTTTTCCTTCCTTGCTACAGTCTGGCAGCTTTTTAGCACAAGGTAGGAAAGAAGATGACATGTATTTTGCTCAGCGAGAATGGATTCAATTGTGACTGAAATTAAGACCCAGATGATACACTTTGCAAAATCAGGCTCTAGGCAACCAGCAGCTTAAATTTCTTTGGGGCCATCTCTGCTGATAAAGGCATCATTACCTGATCTGTCACACCTCTGCCTTGTTTCACCTCAGAACTGAATGGCCATACTGAAAAGTGAATGCAAAGCCTTCACATGGGGTATCTTCTAGCACTAATCTAGCACAAGTCCTAGAGGGGAATTAAACAAGTCAATGCTTTCTTGTTTTCTAAAATAGCAAAATCTATCAACATCAATCAGCACAGTCTGCACCATTCCTCACATATTTCTTCACACACTGGTTTAATGAAAATGATTATAAGCAGAGACACACCATAACCCAAAGAAAGCATTAAATCGAAGTTACTGCATCTTGACAAGCAGTGACAAAAAGCTCAAATATTTCAAAGAAGGTAAAACACTGAATAAAAGTATCTTCTAACCACTGCTTAATTTTAGTCCTTCAGTACTTGTTCCTTCCATTACACACCAGCTGTCAATTCCTCTGTTTATGGCCATTAATGAAGAACGGCTCTCAAGTTAACTAAGGATTTAAGAGAATTATTCAATATTCTGAAACCTATGTATTATGTTGGCAAAATTTTGATTCTACTCCTACAGAAAAATATTGATGATCTATTTCAAACTTGTACTATAAATTCAACATCCTGGTAGTAACCAGACACAGTAGACAAATGGCAAGATTATCATTGCAATTCATGGAGTTTAAACTGAAGTACATACTCTTTGCTTGAGAATTGTTAGGATCCTATCAGCTCCTACAGATCCTTATAGAAAACAGAGCAAACCAAGACTATATCATGAAAAAAGGGCAGGCAGGAAAATATTTCACTTCTACATCTATCAACAGCTGAACAAACTTGATGCAGGAGAAGACAACCAATTCAAACCAACATGAAAGTCACCATGAGAACACCCAGCATGCACCGTGCACTGAGCCACTGCTTGTACACACCAGTAGCTGTGCCTTATGCCTCTGGACTATATGTTATTCTTTCATACTTCAGGTTATTGACTAACCACCACCTCCAATAATCCTAAAACCCATTTAGCAGTAACCTCATTACAACAACCATTGATTAGGGTTCTTTCCATTAGCAGTAATGAGAAACATCTCTAATGTGTCACAGCAGGAAGTTAAAAATCGGTGCAGTTTAGAGAAAAATCAGTTTCAACATTTCTGAGCAGTGCTATAAACAGCTAAAGGAGTGATAGGAACCAAAGAAGAGCACAGACACAACCCTCAGCCCTTCCCTCTAATCAAGTAAAATGGGTAAGCACATTGGCACAGACACCCTGTTCCTGTCCAAAGGCTGAAAGTGATGCATACATGCAATTAATGTGTGACAGTAAAAAAGGATAATAAATTATGACTTCTGCCCCTGCTCCTGAAACATCACAGTTGCAATGTTATTTTTTCACACAGGTTTTGTTATTTCTAGTGAGACAATCAGTTGGTAAGCAAATCTTGCCTGGAAAAAAGTAGTGGCTAATGAGAATGGCAGTATATTCACCAAGCCCATAAGTTGTATTTCATAAAATCAGAAAAAATCTCAAGTTGTAAGGAACCCATAAGGATCATCAAGTCCAACTCCCTACTCCCTGCAGGACTATTAAGGATAAAACATAGACTAAGAGCATCATCCAGATGCTCCTTGAACTCTGGCAGGCTTGGTGCCATGAGCAGTTCCCTGGGCAATCTGTTTTAGTGACTGACCACCTTTTCAGTGTAAAACCTTTTCCTGCTGTTGAATCTGAACTTCCCCTGACAGAGTTTCATCCCATTTCCTCACGTCCTGTCACTGGCCACCAGAGAGAGACCAGCACTTACCTTTGCTGCCCACCATGAGGAAGGTGTAGACTGAAAAAATGCACCTCTCAGCCTTCTCTTCTCCAAGGTGAACAAACCAAGTGACCTCAATTACTTCTTCCACATCTTGCCCTTGAGGTCCTTCATTGTTTTCATCATGCCACTCTGGACACACTCTAATAATCTGATGTCCTTCTTACATGGAGGTGCCCAAAACTGCACCCAGGTGGTGACACATCAGTGCTTATCTGTACCATTAGTATTTGAAACCAGAGTCCTTTCTGCTTTATGCCATAATAAGGCAAAGATCTGTAAGAAATGAGCTGAGTGCTCTGTGGAAGCTGTAGCACATATTGATGGTTTGCCCTGCCTACTGCCAGGCAACCAGCAAGGCCAGCAGCCACGGAGAAGCCTGTGGGATCCCACAGCAGAGCTCCTCCCGGGACAGATCAGTATCTCTTTGGTAACGTGCTCACAAAATGAATTCAGCTGCAACTGAATCAAAACCCCGAACATCTGGGGTTCAAACATTTCCCTCCACAAAAAGAAAACCAACATGTATGAGAACATCAGTGGAATAACAGCCTACAGCTCTACTGAAGGGGACACAGGGACTATCCAGAGCTTCCCTCGCTGTCATGGTAGGGGAGAAGTATCGTTTTGCCACTTCTGAGCCATCACAAAAATATCAACTCAATGGGATCTTCAACAACAGAAGACTTTGGTAGTCTTAACTTCCACTGCTTTAATTACAGATCATCTGGATCACTCACACTTAAGAGAGAAGCTGAGAAAGAGAACATTTGGAAATCTGATTGCATGACTGACAAAGACATCTTCCCATTACATGTCAGGTATGTATCTTTTCATAACCTTCAATGCTGAGGACAGGATTTAAATTTTCTAATCAATTTGCTTTAATTATTTCTGAGAAAAAAAACTATGACCAAAAATAACCCCCAACTGCTATTAACTACTCTAAAGGCTAAATTTTAACAATATAATAGTATCTATACAGGAGTAACTGCAGCCCTAAGGGAGAGAATACCAAGGAGAATCAAAAAAAAAAACCACCAACCCTGTGAGAAACACAATTCCTTAGAAACACACATAAAAATAACAACCTACTAACAACATAAGTATTGCTAAGAGACCATTTTACCCCACTCTACCCAGTACTAGATAGCACTATCCTAGGGCTGCATCTCCCCCTAAAAACAATGCCACTATTAAAGAAAAAATGCTTATTTTTTCCCTTCTTGTAAGTATTATGTTTTCTGCTTATTATTGATTTACCACAAGAGACTGAGTGAAGGAAGATCAGATGTGACTGCTATGGGACACACTAAGGAAATAAACAGAAAAAGAACCTCTCTTACAGCAGTGGAAAAAAGCACCACCCTACTCAGAGGGTTATGCAATTTACTTCTGTTGAAGAACATTAAGCCTACACAGTATGATGATAGCTCCACTTTGGAGCTTTCCAAAATTATCTCTTTTTTTTTTAATTATTCCTTAAGAGCTTACAATTGGAAAAATGACATAAGGAATACCGATTTCAGGAGCCAAAGGATATGAAATATGCTACCAACAAAAGACACAAATACTCAGCAAAGCATTTATAAAAATAGCTATGTAGCATATCAAAATTCAGCTCAGTGAGCAGAATGGCAAAAATTATTCTTCGTAGTATGTTCTTCCAGTCATGCATTGATAAAATTACTACATCACAACCTATGTATCCCATACATCTCATCTTTGGTATCGTTCCACAGACATATGCAGCTTAATTCCACAAGTTTTGCACAACATTTAACCTGTTTTCCAGCCCTGTCAACAAGCCAAGCTACAGACACACTTCCTGAGCCCCGGTTCACACACCCCGAGCCACGCCTGTTTGTGTGGCCAGTGTGCTTTGCGTTCACCCTCAGAGGAATCCGCCCGGAGGGACCACCAGGTTCAGCCAGGGCACTGGAAGGGAGAACACGTGTTTTTGGCGGCTGCCAAACCCACAGCTACTACAGCAGGAGAGGCAGAGAAAACAGCTTCCTTGGGACTGCACTGTAGGAAAGAGCCAAGGCAAAGAAATCAGCCAACTAAATCCTGTTCTTCACAGATACCTCTTTAATTTCTTTAGGCAGATTATAGGAAAAATTCACAGCAGTTCAGTAAATGGATTCTCACCCTTGTTTCAGTGGTAACTGTTCCCAAATTAGATTTGGACCTTCCAACCCCAAAATTCTGTCCTGAAGGATTTAAACTCATCTTACAACCTGAGGTTGTTTACATCTTCAGCTCTATTTACCTGTAAGAGTCAGACATTAACACAAGCACCATCTCCCACCAAAAAAAAAAAAAGCCCTTTTCCCAGTGATCTTAGAAAATTACACCTTGAAAACTATTATTATTTTTTTTGACAACCAGAAAAAACACTTTGTCCTGACACCACCAGAATTCTGTTGAAATTAAACAGCTTTTCAATGAGGAAAAACTGTACAAGAAGGTACCACACTGCACAAGGTTTTCTTTTCAACAAACAAAAGCTTAGACTTTATAATAACACAAAAACGTTTGGACACAATATACAGTCATTTCAGTTGCACAGCAGTGTGTTTGCTCACGTGAAAAACAAAGCAGCAATCTTTTCTGTTCAGAAGATTGGTGTACCTTTCTCACACAGAGCTCCCTTTGGGTCTCAAGGGAAACGCTCCAGCAGCAAAGCTTCGCATCCGGGACAACCTTTAGGCTCTGAACTAAAACACACGGCTGCAATGAAAAATGCACTTCTCTCCTGCTTTTGACAAGTCCTGCCTTCATTGCTGGCTGGGATTCGGGAGAGCAGAGCAGAGCCGGGGCTGCAGAGGCTTCCCGGCTGGCACCAGTGTTGCTCCAGGACAGGACAGGCTGGTACGACTTGTACCAAGCGCCAGCCTCGCCTGGGGCTGCCACGTGTGCCCCCTTCACACTCCGCCTGCTCTGCCGGGACGCTTCAATCGGGTGCAGCAATGGGGAGGAGGGAAGGGAAAAGCAGCTTGAGAAACAATACATCGGCCAGGGTGAAAAAACACGCTCCTGTCACGGGGGAGGCACCTCCGCGCCCCCGGCAATTCCAGCCGCATCAGCTGCATGTGGTATTGGCAGAGCAGATGTTGGCTGGATCATTAGGAGATGCCGAGGAGGATTCCATCCCACTGCACCGTGTGGGGATAATTGCACATCATCATAGAGAAATCAGAGCCTGCTGTGGGGGCCTCTTGCACTTGGCGCTGGTTGAATGTACCCGTTGCCACTTCTGGTTGAGTTTACCCGGTTATTCGCAGAATTCCAGTGAATAAATGACACGTGTATTTATTTATTATTTTAATTTGTATTGCTTTGTCAGCAACACTTTTAGGATCAGTGCTTTTGCGAGCCTGTGACCCTGCTTTATCACACTGCTGATCTGTTTGTTTGTAAACAGACATTTACAAAATCTTTAGCAGAGGAATTGTATTTTTTCAGGAAAGTTTCTATAGACACTGCTAGCATCAGCATAAATGATTTAATGAACAGTGTAGCAAACTAAAAATTCAAGGGCATTGGGGAACATACAATACCAAAGCTGCCAGTTCAGTTTTTACCTTTAATCTTATAATCAGGCACTCAGCAATAGGACAAGGGGGCACAGGCTCAAGCTCTGCCAGGGGAAATTGAAGTTGGAGATGAGAAAAAACTTCTTTGC
>JAOXXN010000065.1:2861938-2885391 GCA_026770055.1 Myrmophylax atrothorax | reverse complement strand
CAATTCTGCAAAGGCTTTGAGGTGTGCTGTTATAAATTTAAGTCTGAAATGAGCTGGCCTGCTTAATTAGGATACCTAATGGAGTTTAATGGAACAATATAGTGCCTCAGATTTTTTCCTGCAAAAGTTTCCTGATTTCTCTATGCTACAACAGACACATCCAAACTCAAATTGTATTTATAATGCTGTTCTAAAAACTTCTGCACAATTTGGTCACCTCTGCAAAGCTGATATCTTCCTGGAATATCTTTATTCTCTCTCCCTTTGCTTTGGGAGAGAAAATGTATTTGCTAATCTCAGGTCTTCACAAATTGGTGGACTTGGTTTTGCTGCAGAGCACCACCCGTGGTGGCTGGTGCATCAACTGGAGAAGGTGCAACGTTCACTTGTGTCACACAGCGCCTCGCTCCTGGCAGGGGAGGAAAAATGAGTAAGTGATCCATATGTTCATGAACAATCTTTGGTTCAATTCTTTCTTACTGGCAGATGCAACCTTCTGTAGGAGACATCACCTTAGACAAAAACTTCTGTTATCAATGTGCTGGTTTTTTCTACCTCTACCTCCTGCTATCTACTGTTCTCCTAAGCCTTTTTGAAGCTGTGTCTTCATTAGTGCCTCCTTCCAAGCAAGGCAGCAAAAGCCATGGCTGCTGTGGCTGAGAACGGGTCCTGGTGCCACACGAGGTGTTCGGTGTTCGTGGCTAAGACTATCACTGATTGCATGATAAAATTCCTCCTTCCTCAAGGGGTTTTGTAAACCTTTGCCTCAGGCACTGGGCAGAGTTGAGGCACAGAGTTGTAGTGGTCATTTGTTATCAAGCAATAGGATTGAAAAAGTAAAGAGAACAGCTCAGTTTTGGTTTAGTGCCTTTGAAAAGAAGTGTTAGAAGGTCATTATTGACATGGCAAAGGGCTCCTCCTAAGTCACACACAGGTACAGCAGTAACTGTGCCACTGTTCCTACAGGAGACCCAAGGGACACTCATCTCTACCTTGATCTGTAACCAGAACACTGAAGCTGTGCCACATCATGTTTATGAGACCTGTGAGCAGTGGGTCAGCTTCCACTCCTGGGTCTCACACACCAGAGCATGGTACCCTGGGCCCCTGCTCTGCATGATGGAGGGGTTTGCAGGAGCAGGCTGGTAGGGAAACAGGCAGTCCTTGTTCTGCATGGACAAGACCTGGGATTGTACACCAATGCAATGGCTCCACAGACTACCTTTGGTCACTATTAAAGTACTAATAGTCATTCTTTGGAGCCCTTGTTGAGGAGAATAAGATCATGGACCAGATCTGTCCCACGAGACACAGTTTTTATGAAGGCGTCTGGGTCTGAAAGTAAGCACAGATCCTGCAGAACGGACCCTGGCACTTTATGGTTCCAGTTGTGTGGCTGTGGGCTAACTGGAAGGGAACACCTTAGAGAAAGTCACACAAAATGGGCGAGGCTGGCAGAACCTCTGGAGATCACCAACGCCAGCATCGCCCATAACAGCAGAGTCAACCAGAGCAGGTGGCTCAGGGCCCTGTCCAGTCAGGTGTTAAACATCTCCAAATGTGGTGACTCCACAGCTTCCATGGGCAAAGCTGGAGTGTTTCACCACAGTACAAGAGGTTTGTCTGCCAAAGAGAATGATGCTTTGGCACAATGAATAAGCTGAGGCTGTAAACTATTTTTTTTATGCTAAGTTACCATGAAATTCAACAGAGAATGACCAGTTTTTTATAGAACTCTTAAATGACCCTACAGGAATTCAGAGAGCGCTCTCTGCTGAGCTATAGAGATTTTTAAAAGAAGTTTAATTTCTATAAAATCCGCCAATTCAATCCTTCTAAAATTCTACAGGCCTGTTCTCCTGGGGTTCATTATCCCAGAAATCCAGGTCAAGAGCGATGTTCACCTACCATTCACTTCAAATCTCAAACTAACTGGAATAGATACTATACACGCTTCTTCACAGCATTAGTGCTACCACTGCAAGCACTGCAGGTGCCACTCAGATTTTTATTTCAATAATAAATGAAAACAATCTAATCTGAGCATAGCAAAGTGCCACTAGAGGGTTGTTCACTATGAACAAGACATTTTCAAAATAGATATAAAGGTAAATACTCCCTAACTTTCCAGAATATTGATAAAAAGGGCTCATGCGAGCTTTGGATGCACCACGAATGTCAATAGGTAAGGCAATGCCCAAATCACAGCTATTTCTGATGCCACCTCTAGTCACTCATACCACAAAAATCACAGGAGGAGCATCTTCCACAAGCAGAAACAACAGTGTTTCTCTTCCTGTCTTTATTGCACCAGGGGCTGAGTCACCACAGACTCAACAAATATTCCATAATTAGAGTTGCTCATTTTATCAATACTAAAGAGCTCCAGAGAAATAGTTGTAAATCTTTATTACCATTTCAGGATAGAAACACTTCTGCCACACTGCATCCTGCCAGGTAACCTCCTTGGCAGCTCACTTAGAAGGAAAGGAAAATTCCCCTCTAACAGGAGAGCTAATGCTGCAAGATCCTTTTAATAAAGCATCATGAACCATAACCAGTTGAAGACTTTAAAAGGCAAGAAATACCCCACTGCTATGTACTGGACTGGGACACACAAGTTGAACCTCCAGATCTCATCTACAGCTTTGATCATGGCACAGTCAATGTGGCAGGTGGTGCCACGTCAGAGGCATCACTGGAAGGGACTCCTGTAGCTGAGGTTGTGAATTCTTTCCACAATGCCCTATTTTCACTTCCTTCTATATTTGCTAAGCTGGAATATTCAAGAGGAGGTTTTATACAGAGATGATCCTGAAATCAAACTTAGAGATAAAGGGATGTGAGTTTTCAATAAAGGAGATTACTTTTTTTTTTTTGCTGAAAACAAAGATGAAATTTGTGATTCTGTCCTTTCAAAAATTACAGAGGCTCTTTCTTTGAGAAATACAAGCATACAGATGCTTTTGAGCAGGGGTGTGAAATACTGAAATGTGTCATTTACTGTCCCTGTGATTATCCAGCCAAATCTACTCGTTATGAGCCTCTGAAAAATGACAATTCAGTCACTCTAAAGACCTGTTAGAATTTGGCAGCATTGTCAAAACTTCCTCTTCTCAGCACATATTCTAAACTGGGCCTTTGATTTCTCAAACTAGACACTCAGAAAAAGAGGAGCCTCAAATTTGCCTCAAGTTACTTTGCATTTGCATAGTGAACAAACTCTCTTGTGCTTACTCTTTATATTCAAAAGCACCAAGCCTATCTCAGCTGCCTTGTCCCAAGAGACCTTTCACTTTCTGCATTCATTCTCTACAGTAAGAAACATCTTCCAAATCCTACAGCTGAGACAGTGGTTTCACTGATAGCAGCCCTTGTTTCACAGCCCTGGTTCATTCCCAGTTCTTGATCCATTATTTACTGAAATGGATAAAAACTTCCAAGGGCTGAAAAAATAAGTAAGTAAAGAGACTATGGAATAAAAGCCTACTCTGTAAGCATTCAAGAGAAGTATTAGCCTATCTGCTTCCAGACTTCTGCACTCCCCTTGCCACATCACTGCTATGTCAGTGCCATTAGTCTGGTTATACTTTTATTAGTATAAAAACCAACAGCAGCAACAGCTTCCCCTCACCACCACACGGTTTTCAGGTCTGAATATTGTGCATTAAGGTAATGGCATTTCTTCTTTCCAAATATATGACCATAAAGGGTTGGGTGAATCATACAAGGATAAAAATTTATAGTACAGTTCCAATGCATTAATATATCACTTTACATTTTACAACCCTACTGATCAGGCCACTATAAATTCATAGGAAATACACATACTAAGCAATACACTAAACAAAATTTAAACTATTAAACAAGTATTTTAAACTATTAACTATAGAATGATCCTTATCTACTTCCACATGTGACACCTCAAATAAAACACTTAATTTCATTGTAAATAAAATAGTCATTTCTAGGAGACAAGAACTGGAAATCTTTAAGATAGATCTAGTTAAATGATTTTACTCCACAATTTGAAATGCTGTCTGGTGATACTACACAAGCAAGAAAAAAGAGGAGTTATCCAAGCAACTATTAAAATCTCCTTATCCTGGCTATAACTAGTGCAGTTTAATGTGAGCTGTAAATTGTACTGGGTGCATTTGTAATGTAAAATCCAGTCACCTCATCACTCAACTATCCACACACACAGTTCAGTAATAGTTCATTTATTTAATTTCTGTATCAGGGAATTCTGCTAAATATGTAAAGCAGAGACCACAGTTAGTAAATCATGATGTATGGTAGTGCCAGGACCAAACTGGAGTGCTGTCAACAGCAATTCAATAAAAACAGTAACATGGAGGCTTCTCCAGCCTCGATCAGCAATATTTAGTAAGTTAATAGCAAATGAATTCTGCTTGCCATGCAGAAACTCCCCATGCTGGGCACAGTTCAGCTGGTGGGACATGGCACAGAAGAGGCTTCAGGTACCTCATCTCACCTCCTCCCTCCACTCACTGAGCCCACCCAGGTGCTGCCCTGAGAAACCACCTCACTGAGAGGTTAACAGAAGCAAGTACAAACACAGGTCTCGTATGTTCTGACAAAAAATTACCAGCTGTGTGTCAAGGTCAGATTTCCTAATGCAATAAGCCATTAAAAACAGTAACACTATCAATATACACCTTGAGAATTAGTGTAATACTACTCGTATGACAAATGACACTATAATAACACAGTGAGTACACTGAAGGTGAGGAAAATCAACTCTGCAATGAAACCAGTAAGAGATTTCATAGCTGTATTTAGAAATGAACTCATTAAATATGCAAAAAATTAATGATTAGCCCTACACTACACACGATTTTTCATTTTGATACGAATATGAATTTATCACACTGCACTTTCAGTCCAAATATCTGCCGTAGTAATTTGATATAATTGGGTTTTTTCTGTTAATTTCATTAAATTACTTTCAGTGCTAGAAGTACCAAAACGCTGACTCCGTTTCACTGCTGAATGACAGACTGATCAGAGTATCTTGTTCACTATCAAGATTTAAAGTGTGTTCATACAGTTTGAAAACTCTGCAAACCCTAATCCAGCAGAATTGAATATGTTTCCTGAGGATAGGGAGCAACCTACCTTAATGTCGTATTTTACAATAACTACATAGAATTTAGTAGTCTCCCAACAATTAGAAATGCCAGCAAAAAAATAGAGTTTATGAGATACATTCAAAGAGGTTTGATTAAAGAAATTAGCTTGGCATAACAAAAGGCATCCTTCAAGAACCTTCCTGTACTCTCTCTCCTTTATGTTTGCAAAAGAATAATTGGAAAACAACCCTGAGCTGCTGAGTTTAGCTCCCATGATCTCAATCATGTAATGCAATGTCAACATTTATGGAAAAGATTAATTTTAAAGTGCCCCATGTCCCTGAAATAAATTGGCTGTACTTTCAGCTAGTGAAAGGGGAAGACATACATTCTCTCACTTGAAAATGCTGTCACCACCAAAGAAAGCATCTCTGGGGAGAGGGAGCAAAAACTAGTTTCGTGGCACCAGAAGACGCTCACATTTTATTCCTGAACACCTGATATAGGAACTACATTGCCTGGATGGGACAAAATACCCAGAAAGTTACTTGGGAAGTTGAGTGGAAGAGAAAAGGAAAACAACTTCAGACTAAACGCAAAGCAGTGAAGAAGGCTTTGCCCCATCAGCAGTGGGATGAACAGGACACAGAAGCATCATGATCTGCTGAGGAAGGTGAGTCTGGTATTTGTACAGCAATTAGTGGTTAAAAGCACAAGTTTAGAGAGATATGTAATAAATAAACACAAATAAATTAGTATAGTCAGTAGTAGCTCTCTATTCACTACCTTTATCACTTCCAGGGATGGCAATTTGTGATTTTACAAATCTGCCTTTGCTTATCTGTTTTCAGGCTGAAGAATTTTTAATGTGCTTCTTCCTCACAAAGCAAAGGCCAAGTCTGATGATTGTGATCATCAGAGAGTTGAGCAGACAGGATAAACAAAAGCATTCACCCATCTCCTCTAACAAACATGTCACTATTCCCATGTTCCCGTCACATGAATTCCATTACTGAGCACCAAGGAGAGCAGTGACAGGAGGCACAGGGAATCACCATGTAAATATACACATCCTTTCTGTGGCAATGCACTGGTTAAAGCCCATGTGCAAAGTGAGCGTGACACCTTTGGTATGAAACCCTGCAGCATCTGCAGTGCTGCTGCTTATCACGTACCCAGGAGCAACATACTCCATTCCTCGGAGCAACACCAGCCCTGCATGTGTGTGTGTGCATGTAATGTGTACTGCAGCTGGCAGTTCCGCCCAGGTTTCAATATAATTTGGTGGAAGGACAAACTGGTGTGATTGTTTCTAGTATTCTGCCCAGCCCTCACCAGGTAGATGCCTAATGCAGTTGTGTGGGGAGGAATTAAAGGGTAGTTTGGAAGGAAGACAAAGTCCAGAAAAGTAAAGGAGCAGTAGGAGGTTAAATATCCTGAAAACGTGAAGAAATCCTGCAGACAGTTCAATTTAATACCCCAGATCAGTGTGTTGCAGAGGTGTTGAGCCTTTTGGCAGCCACTGGCCAAGCAGGGAGGACAGCACTGCTGCTCACTGCAGGGTGAAAGGCAGATGAGCACCCACAGAGAGCGAGGAGGAGCCCCTGCTCTGCTGCTACACCAACCTGTGCCAAGCAGTGTGGGTGGCTCTCAAGTCAAATGCAAATTGTGTGAATACAAACTTGAGGAAATAAATATAGGACAAGAGCTGGTTCCCATTTCTTTCATATATTCTGAAATTGCAGTGATTGTTAATTCATTAACATAAATCACAGAGCTGGGCACCTTATATCACATCAAATATTCAGGAAAGCAGCAACTCATCACCTTCAGGTAAACAGATGCTGGCCTTACAGAAACACAGGAAGAAAAAGGAGGGATGTAAAAAACCACATATATTTGCATATAAGCAATACATTTACATACAAATACATGCATTTACTTAATATGCTATCGTAGCTACCAAAATATTCATTGCCATATGAAACAGCATGAAATATATATATGAGTACATGCATTGGGCAAAGATTCTTTCACCTATAAAAGGTCATTTGTGCATCTCGAGAGCCACAGGTCAGTCAAAGCAGCCTTTGCTCACAGGCAGCACTGCATAACCCAAGCATAGTGTATCAACTCTAAGTACTGCAAAATTAATGTTAGTTTGTCCCGGCTATTTTTAATTGTTTAGTATTAGCAACATGGAGGGCTGGTGCTTTATACTGAAGGCTAAAGGCAGGTAAAGATACTTTAAGCTGAACAAAAACTACTGAAAGAACGACCCGCAACAGGTAACCTCGCAAACGAGACCAGAGAAGTCAGTGCCTGCACGGCTGACAAAACAAACATGAAACTAATACAGCGCTTGGAACAATTCATCGCAAGTGCCTCAGGGGCAGAGTTACAAATGAGGCATGTAAGTGCCTCGTAAGACTTGGGGGAGCTGCCAGCTCTGAGAGCTGCCTAACACCTACTCACTTGAGAAGCCACCAGCCCCTTGGAGAGGCAGTGCAATTTCTGTGCCGAAATTACTCCAGTGATCTTGCAGGTTCCCACCTGCAGGCACCCAAACGCCTTTGGGAGTGTCCCCAGGCAGCACTCTGGTACCTACTGACTCACCGAAAATCACTGAGCACCGTGCCTCAGGGACCTGTGGTACTTTTAAACTGAGCCTTAGAGATCCCTGGGGACTGGTAAGTACGTGTTTTCTTTGACAAAAGGTCAAAAAGCACAAACGAGGCAGGAAATAGGATATCGTGAAACCTCAGCTTACAGCCAATGAAAGGCTTGATGTAAACCTTAGTTGCAATATTATAACCCACTAATGAGTAGTAGTATTCTAAAGGCTAAAACATCTCATGGCACAGGGAGTGACAGCACAGGCTGCTGCATTAGGTTGTCACATGAAGAGAAAGGGGACAGTTCAGCAAATGCAAAATAGGGATGATTTATTGCTGGAATCCTCCCTTTTCTTTCCTGAAGCCACAGGAGCACCTACACAAAGCATGACCCAGCTACCAGGCAGTGGTGAGCAGGTTTTGGTTTCATTCCAGGTGGCAGCACCTGGGAGGAGTGAGGGAGAGAAGCTTCCAAGAGCTCAACTTGCTATTTACTTTTAAGCATTTTCTGAAAGCTCCAACTGGAACACATTTCTATTTTTGCACCAAAGTTTATGTTAATTTCCTCGTTTTACCATAAAAGCTTAAATCACACCTTGTTGTACTGTAAATCACAGATCTGAAAACTCCACACTGCAATGTGTCCTCTTTTTTTTTTCTCTCTCCAAAGAAAACACTAAGCACCACTGAATTGCATCACCTCTTCCTGGGATTACCCATAAATTTAATTCTATTTAACAATATCTGAATAACACCTCAGAGAAAAAAAAAGAAAGAAAAACAAACAAAACTTATTTTGAGAAAGTTGTTGAGTGTTTGGCATTTGACACTTGACTGCAAAATATCCTGGAAGGCAAAATAAAATGTTGTGTCTTCGAAATGTGCACTGAAGGGATTTTGTGGTGTTTGGGTTTGATTTTATTTGACAACAGCACTGTGGAAAACTGCTGAAAAGTTTCAATTACTGCCACAGTGATAAATAGAGGACCCAGAGCTGCAAGTGAGCACCCAGCAGGATAATGCACATGCAATAAAAGAGGACTATTGCATGTGTGCATGTGTTTGTAAACAAGACCAAGTGCTGACAGGATTTTTGTTTCAAATAAAGAAAAGCCTGAAGAAATAGGTCAGACCTTTTAAGAGATAATTTGTATTTCTTGGTACCTTGTGTTGGCTGAATGAAACAACAACTGTGCTTATAATGTCTTCCCAGCTGCACTTGTAGTGGTTGGTTCCTTGGAAGTGGTGACAGATGTTTGTCATCACATTCTGTCCAAGTCCCAGGAGCAGCTCCCGGCTCCCCACCCAGAATCACGGCCACACTCGGGTCTCTTTGCCAGGGTCAGAGCCAGGACTGCTCTCCCACAGTAAAACAGGAATTGCTGGGAAGGGATCCTAACACAGGAACCCCACTCCCCACACAAGCTCAGCAGCCTCATCCCCTCTTCCTGCCTGCCTGTCTCTCCCCATCCCTGCTCCTCCGAGTCCCACAGTCCCACACTGCTTCCACAAACCCCAGTCCTCCCCCCATGAGTCTCCCCATCTGCCCCTGAGACAGCTGCTCCATCCCACACCTCTGCTGGCTGGGAGCATCAGGAAAAGGCAGATAACGGCAGAGCACTTGTTATCAGCTCCCTTCCATCTCTGCAGGCACAGGTTTTTATGAAAGCAGGAAGAACCTGAGACTGCAGACTGTTCTATCTCTGATAAACCTGATGGAAACTGGCCAAAGGATTAAAAAGTTATTGCGAGGGGTTGTACGTTCTTCAGTCTTTCAAACAGACTGAGAAAAGAAAGGTAAAATCCATGGCTTTAGTTTTGTTTCCTTGGGAAAGCAACCCAAATATTTCAGAACACTACCCAGTGTTTCTTGCACATTACCTTTCAAATTGTTATTGAAAATCAATGCATTTACAAAATCCCAGAGAAGTCAGTAATACTTTTGTAATAGGTTTCTGCCTGAGGGAAGACAACCACGTGTCTGAGGGCTTTAGGCACATCCCCAGTGGTTTGGGTACCCCAAGCTTCAGGGTCAGTGGGGTTTATGCCAACAACCGAGCAGCAGAATCCAAAATGTAACTCAAGAACAAAACGCTACATTTGTTTTGATCGCATTACAGTCAGAAGGAGCTATTAAAAGAAGTTGTAGCAGATGACTGGGTCCCGAAGAACCACAGGCAATAAATTCACATGGCAGCTTTGTTTCATAACTTCAGTCCTACTTATCCCTTCTTTGTCTATTCTAATTACTCCCTGATATGGAATTAATGCAGAAATCAAATTAAATGCTCAGGAAAGTGTACGAATCAGCTGGCCTGAAAGAAACAACTATTAGAAACAATTAGGTAAATACATCCATTTAGAAACGCACAACATTTTTCTGCCTGAGTGAAAGTACAAACATAGAGACAAAATGGAGACCTGTGAGGCCAAGAAAGGAGCAGCCTCTCTGGGACTTATGGAGGTGTTTGATATCACTTTGCTGGTGGCAGCTCTTGGTGGCCTGCTGCCTTCAGGGACCATCAGTGCTTGCATGAGGCACTGAGGAGACATCCATTCAGATCCATATTCCCTCTTTTCTGCAAAGTCTCCCGAGAAGTGCCATTACACTGGGATGGCAAACAATGTAAACTTGTAGCAGGGATACAGCACTGGGACCACGCAGATTGTCTAAAATGAGTTGACCCAAGTTAACACAGAGTGCAGATGATAATTTGATGTTTTACACTGAGATTAACTCAGCAAAAGCCACTGCAGGTAAGGAAATAAGTCACAGCAAAATGAACAGGTGCCCACTCTCCCCTCTGAATTTACAGTGAGAGAACTACCCCATGGTAGCTGTTCCA
The DNA here is from genome assembly GCA_026770055.1 of Myrmophylax atrothorax. Classification (NCBI taxonomy): domain Eukaryota; kingdom Metazoa; phylum Chordata; class Aves; order Passeriformes; family Thamnophilidae; genus Myrmophylax; species Myrmophylax atrothorax. The sequence goes on along the minus strand of JAOXXN010000065.1, from coordinate 2,874,834 downwards.
CAAGATACTTAAAGAAACAGTTTTCAATACAGCAAGATGTATTAATATGCTACTAACTGCATCGGTGATGCTCCTGCAATTCATGCCATTTTGGAAGCAAAATGTGCAGTAGTGTGGATTTTAAAAGCCTGAGTTCATTGAATGTAAAGAGTGCTGTCAATGTGGCGAGCAGAGATGCCAGTTAAAGTACATTAATTCTTTAATGTTGATGATCTGAGGAAGTGTACATAATTTTCTCTCTGAGCATCTCTGCAGTCAGAGCCGTGCAGCAAAGCCCACACAGCCAGCAGAAGCAGTTTAACACCTTTCAGACAGACACATGCCCACCCCAGCAAGGACCCAAAGTATGTAATCTGTGCTGATACTGTATTTGAGGAACAGCAGGCAGGGGAGGTCAACACAAGAGACTACCTACTATAGAGAAGCCCCAGGAAGCTAAGTGCATAATCCCAACGTGGAAACACCTCAGAAGAGTTGAAAACTCCAGATGAATCCAGAAAACCCTTGCACCACTGATGCTGCCCATGCCACAGTTGCAGAGCAGCTCTGGATATTGCCTGTGCAACCTGTGGCCCCTCAGCATTGAGCCCAGGCTATGGGAACATGCTCAGAGTGGATTGGGGGATGTGAACTCTATTTCTTCAAAAAGCTGAAGAACAATTTGGTCTCCCAGCTGAGAGAATGCAAAACAAGAAAACAAACTCCTTACAAGTGCTGGGGTATCGACAGGAGACGTTTCTTTAAGTGATTTCACTATCTCTCTTCTTGAATACTACATATTTTCTCTAGCAAAGACAGCTTAACCAGTGAGCCTAAAAATACTCCCAAGAATAATTTTACCACACAATAGGATATGCACACATTGGCAAGTAAAAATAATCCCTATTATACCCCACTGACAAACCACACACCAGACACCTGGTCTAAATGCCACTCCATCAACACTGCCAGAATACATTTGAAGAACAAAAAATGAACTTGTCCATAAAACTCCATTTAATCTAAGTTTTCCAAATCATACTGTGACCTCAGCTACAACAATCCACTTACGTAGACAGCAAATAAAGTATATTCTTTGCTCCGAATTGAGATTATGTTCCCCTCTTAGACATGAAAATTGTGAAAGGTGCAGTGCTGATATTAACAAAAAGTAGTTTCGCTAAAGAGACTGTGGCATCAGCTGAAATGGCAATCCTTCAGTTGCCTACAAGAATAAATGCCAATGTTATCACTGGGAAGAGTACTGGCATAGCAAAAGGATGGTAAGTGTTACTCTGATAGGGCTAAGTCTTACTTTATACAGAAATAGAACAATAAATAGCATAACTTTTCATTATGTAATTGCTATCTTTCCTTGTAACTTTTCATATGTTTAAACAGTTTAGAAGAGAAACAATTACCTTCTTATGCACTAAAAAGACTGTAAAAGAGGAAGGTGCTCTGCAAGTAATAAATCTTTTAAGCACTGAATGTGTGCCTCTGCAAACAAAGGCAAAACCATGTTATTTCTATCAAGGTATGCTGAGACATCCAGATATACTCACAGATGCTGAAAAGGTGGAATCTGCTGCTCACAGCAGCTCTCACACACACCATCTGACTTACTGTTTATCTGGTGGTTCACTAGTGGGTGATGTGAGGCAAGATGTACGCATTTCCAGTTCATTACTCCCAAACTACATTTCTACAGAAGCAAAGGAACCAAAAGAGACCACAGAAAGACCAAACTTTTCCTAAAAAGAGATGGATGAATCAATATACTCATCTTTACTATCAATCAAAATATATTTGGATTTGAAAACAGAAAAAAAACCCCAGGAGTGAATACACATATCCCTGTATTTCTCTTTTCCTTCTGGAAGGAGAAATCAACCACATCAAAACAACAACTGTGCACCACTCTGAACTGAAATTAAGTTCATGGTGTTCCTGAAAATGTCATACCCGCATAGGGCAGAGGCACAGATGTCTCAGTGCCACACCAGTTCAACCAGTGTAGGTAACCTCACACACTGTTGTCTGGCTAACAATTATATCTGATAAAACAACCGACCATTGAGGTTGGAAAAATTGGGAAACCAATTTTAAGGCACAGATAAATAACTGCAGTGTGGTATTTGAGTTATCTTCCAGATTAACCTTGACTCCAAGTCACTAAAGGTCTCATCAGAGGAGCAGTAAAACTTGTTGGGCACCTTAAAGTGGTAACTCTAGTTTAAGCTGCACTTCAGGAGGGCATCAGGGTCACCTCATATACCTAATGCCCTCCATAATAGCTTTGCCTTTTTCCTTGGTCATTACTGCAGGACAGACAAGCAAAATTGTGCCCTTCTGCAAACACCTCTCCCAGGTGTATTGCTACAAACTCAGTGGTATCTCACAGGAGAAACAGCCCACATTTCAGACCCAACTCGCCGCTCAGACTCAATCCCCACCCACTGATGTCCCTGGGATTCCTCCTATGGCTTCCCTGACCAGCCCAGACCTGAAAGTCAAGATACCCATGGCTAGACCCACTGAGTCATGGAAATACCCAGGAACTTTAAGCAATTCAACATCAATTCGGTGCATTTAGGCTGGCTCCAATGTTAAGAATTTTTCTCTGTGTGCACAAGTAGATAGCATTGATTTCCGCAATAATTGCCTAGAAAGACAATTTTAGAATCAAATTAGCAGTTAAATAATTGTAGAAATTATACAGAGAGATTTCTTTGATTGGGTAGTTGTAATAATAGCTACAGAAATCTATCCTACACAGACTCTGCACAATACACTACATTATTTTAGCCTAAAGTTAATATTGTTGAAAACAAATCACATTCCGAGAACATCTCCTGTAAGATTATTTCCTTGGGGTGATTTTAATTATCTGCATTACACTGAAAATAGTGGGTATATTAAAATATCTGATAAAACTTTGAATATTCCATACACTATTATCTCAGTCCTGTTCCCATTATCTATTACTTTTAATTCATCACTGATTTTTCAAATGAGCTGCGGACTTTTCAACAAAACACACTGCCCAGCCGGTCCATCTTGCAGGGGTGAACATTCTGCAGTGTGCTGGAGGACTGCAGTGTAATTTCAGATAAGCATTGTATGTGCTTCCCTTCGAGCACTCCAAGACTTTCATTAATTGTAGGGGCTGACTTGAGGCCTTTTAGAGGACAAAAAGGAGATGAGCATCAAGATACGATTCCGTTCTCCTACCTAGGGCACCAAGCCCCAGGCTGCAAAGCATAGGAAGCCAAAGTCACCACAAAAGGAAGAGAAACTAACTGAAACCTTTCCCACATGAAAACCAGCAGTAGAGTTTTTGTGGGCTCTACTCGGGTCAGGATTTTCACCAGTGTATTTCCAGCTCCCAAATAAATTATAGCAAGAAGCACAAGATTTCAAGCTCTATCTAATACAACCCTAACACCCCAATCCTTTAGATGCATTCAAGGAGAAAAATCTTACAGTGTTCACCTGGCATCCCATTAGCTCTGCCTGAAATACCCACAAAGCAAAGAGTATTAGACAGTTTGCAACTAGAAAGACTATTTGGCTTGGTATGCTTGTCCTCTTCCCTCTCCCTAATCCATAATCCTCTCCTCTCTAACTCATCCCCATGCACAGCTCTCAGCACTTGGCCTGACAAACAGATCTCAAGTTCCAGCAGCACAGACCGTGCTGGGAACCCAGCACAGCCCTGAGCACTGGTTGTGCCCGGAGACACCAGGAGCACACGGACACGCATTGTTTGCCAGGTGCCTCCAGGGCTGTTCATCCAACACAAGAGTCCCTTTCACCAGATAGGGTTTGGCTTTCCGGGAGCTTATTTTCTATCCATCTTGTCATAGTTTATATTCTTTTAGCGCTAATTAAGCAAACTTTGAGATCGTGTTTGTCCCTATAGGAATGTAGGAAATGCCATCCACGCAGTCCCCAGCACTCTGTGCAGCCAGACACTACCAAAGAGTGCACCAGACCTACATTTTTGGGATTTCTAAACTGCACATTTTTGTGGCAGCAAATCCTACAGCCAGAGGGAGTGTGAAGCAGCACTGACTGGTTTTGAATTAGGCTTTTTTCCCACTCCTCAATTGCTGATTGTCCCCTTATTGCTAGTGCTTGGAGACAAAGCAAACAAAGAACAGTATTTATCTTTGTTCTATAATATTGTGACATTTAAAGAAGGAAAATGGGAACTGTCAAATAGAGATTTTGATATTGATGATGATGATGGACTGGATTAGCAGAGAAAGGATTTGATTGATGAAGAAGAAAAAGAGGATGGAATAATTAATGCCCAGGATTGAATTTTTATGAGCAATGAATCATTTTAAATTCATTTTACATTTCTATCAGACTATAAATTTGATCTAATATTCTTAGATTTCAATGAGGCATTTGACTTTATATCTCACATTTTGATTAATAAAATATAAAATGAATATGGTGCCTGTGCAATAGATTTTAAAATATTAAATTGAGCAGCAGTGTTCCAGTAAACTCACATGGGCAATGACTCTCAGCCTTGCAGTCAACATTTTTATCAGTAGCCTGGAGGAAGTCAAAACTGTCTGATGAAAGTTCTCAGATGACAACTGGGAAGGAGATGAACAATGAAGCAGACAGGCAGATCAAGTCAAGGATCAGACCACACATCCAGAAATAAAGACTACAGACCAATGTCACGGGGAAGAGTGTCTAAGAGGGGAGCAGTGATGAGGGGCCATGTCTGTTGAGCAGACTGCAGCTTCCAGGAGGAGGAGAAGGGAGAAGCATTGTAGCTTCACGGGTCCTTAATCTTGCTTCTCTCAATTACACCTAAGTCTGCAGAGCAGACTCGTTCTAAAAAATTAAATCTTGGAAGCAGAAGTGAACAATCAGATCATTGGGAACTGCTTCAGGAGTAACCTCAGTTCAAGTCTTACATTTGGGAAGATCAGCACTACAACAAAAAACTATATTACATCTGACACTGATGCCCAGGGCTGATGAACCAGGACTACCAGACCAGCTGTGGAGGCTGCAGTTTCAGAGGGACATCAGACTGGAAAGACTTCAAAGAGGACTCACAAGGATGATGAAAGATGTGGAAAATATGCCTGATGAAACCCTATGAGAACTCAAAGCAAAAGGCATGACCTGATGACAGTCTATGAGTAGCTGTGCATGGAGAAGAGAGTTGGGAGGTCTTCAGTCTGGTAGACAGAGTGGCCAGAAAACACAGTGGTACAAATTCAGTTTTGAATTACATACATTTCCAAATGTGACAGTAACATCTTTCACCAATAACTGGTGAATTGCCCAGCCCCTCAAACATTTTAATTAGGATTGTATAGTTGCCCAAAGCTGCCACTCTTGTATCAGTCACCAAAACCAAGAGAAAACTCACATCATGCAGAAGAAAAATTTGGCATCAGTGACTCCTTTGTGGCCTAAATGCCTAGGGACATTTTAGCAATACAAGTTTCCTATGTTCTACACTCCTGATGGCCAACTCCCCTTCTCCAATTTGTACTGTTCTTTTGGATATAAGATGATTGCAGGAAAAGCTGCTCAGAAGTAACCCCAGCTGGTCAACAGGATCGTTTTGTACATGGCTCCTCAGTAAAACAAAGAGCTCTTGGTAAGTGATAATCTGGTAAAAATCTTTTTGAAAATAACTCAATAATTTCTTCATAATTATGCAACAGGACTCTGCAAGCTTTTTATAGGTGTTTCATTAGCCAAAGAAAAGGAGGTATAGAAAATAATGCTTTTATTAATAGCAGTAGAGCTACAAAGAACACCTCATAAAATGTCTAATCAACACTCCCACTTATTCATCTAGACCATTGCTTGTGGACAAGTTAAAGCCCAAGCTCCAATTCTCCAACACAGTCAAACAGTAGTTTTTAAATAGCAACATGTTGTAGAGACCAAACCTTGCATAGGGAAATATCTTAATAAATTGAGGAGGTTGCAGCTTTGAAAAGATCTGTTAGTACCCACTATGAGAGCAAAAGCTTTACTCTGTTTATGAACTGCCAGTCAACAATGCACAGGGGGTTTTTTATGTTAAAATCTAATTCAGCAGCTACACGAGCACCAGGAAATTCAGACAAACCCATCTGAGAACACTGGACAGCTACAACAGTCAAGCCTGTATTAGACTTAAGAACATTCAGCCAAGATGTTTTACCACAAGATCAGAGAATTACTTTTAAAATTTCAGGATCTGGGAAGGCCAGACCAGAATATGCTAAATAAAACCAAACCCATCAGTTTTAAGGATTTCTTAAAGCTACCCCTAAAAATTTCAGCTCAAAGCCATCACATCAAAAACATCCTACAATGACAGAAAACTGTAAAAATCCACCTCCTTTCTTAATTAGCCACAACCTCTATAAAAATCCAATTTTTTATCACTGACCTATTCATCTGCCACAACTACTCATTAGATTAAAAGAAAACCACACAAAAAAAGAACTAGGCAAGTCTGTAATGGCTCCTTTTAAATCAGTTTTTCAGAACCTGAGTGACAAAGAACATGATTTAAGCTAAATAATTTCCATTTTCAAAGCAAAGAACAACTATCTGGTAAGAAACTGCTCCCACAAATAAACTTCCATATTTCAACTCTTTTCTTACCATTTTACACTGGTTGCCAAAACATTTTGCTGGCCTCAGTTATTTCATTGTTTAAGAAATACCACAGAAATCTAATACATCTTTGTTTTCCATTCCTTTGGAATCTGTTTTTTGACATTTTAATTTCCATTCATTTGAATGCTTAGCCTTGCTTTTGTCTTCTGGAAACCTTTCTCTTAGCCTTGCAAGTTACACATATTTATGTAACAATCTTCTTGTGTTACCCCAGCTAGGAAATGTATTAGGTTTAATTTACAAAATCCATACCTTTCAAACACAGGGCAACAATTTATTTAAAGACTTTTTACTTATTTTCAGCTGAAGACACTGCAGTGAAATCATCACCTCACTAAGCAGCAGAGTGGTGCAGGACAGCTCTGCTGCTGTTTTATTACCTGGTATACAGACAGCTTGTAATTCACATTGGCTTCCTTCTGGAATGTTTTATCACCACCCATCTGCAGGAGCATTTAAGAAAACACATGACCAGCAGGTATGTTGTGTACAAAGACTTTTCTAGAGCAACCCAAATCGCTGAAGGCAACACAGAGGCTTTTTAGCCATAACGAGGAAACTGCATTCACATGAAGGCAATTCAGGAGAAGTTTCAGAAGAAGAGCTACAGCTGCTTCCCTGCTGATGCACCAACACAATGATAACACCTGAAAACTGCAGAATATGCCCAGACTTATGTTCTGTGTTTACAGTCTTGCATAATTTTTCCTGTAATTTCTCCCACGTATTCTTCCTATTCAAAGGCAGCAGGAATCAGTTGGGGTATTTCCCTTACAAGGTCAACATTGGTGTATTGCTAACAGGTGATAAAATGCTAGACAAGGTATTGTAGATAGTTTCAGATCTACAGCAATGTGGAGAAAATGCTGAAAGGGGCACTGTCTTATGAGTCTGGATTTTTATTGTTTTCATCTTTGAATATTCTTTCACTTTTCCTTCCTTACTCCTGCTCCCAGACTACAGAAAGGAATTTCCCCTAATTTAACCTCCAGAACAAGCAGAAACGTTATGCATATTACATTTTGCTATGCACACTGTATATACCTCATCCCTGCAAAAGTAATTGTTATTTAAATATTAATAACATAATCATTTCTTTTCACCCAAATGGGGGCTCATAGTACTTACATCTGATTTTCAATTTTTCTGCAAAAAATCTCTTCTTTTATACAAGAGAATAGCCAAACCAAGTCACTAATATGTGCTGTTGAGAGGCCCTTAAAAGAATCACCTCTGTTCAAAGATGCCCTTCAGACACCTATTGGCATAATTTCTCCATTTTCAACTCTAAGAACATTACTGGCCTTTCTGGTTGTGACAACCATTACAAGATGCAGGTGTTCCCTTTATATCCTTCTGCCACCAAAATGTCAGGCCAAAGACTGGGCTTTGCTCTTAACAGCTTCTTTTCCAGATCTTTTATCACAGACCTTTTCAAATCTGGAATTATTACAAGTTAACGTTTAAGGAGAGAGAAGGGGAAGAAGGGAAGGTCCTGGTGGATTTTCAAAACTGTGCCAAGAACACTACAACTTCAGCAGCAAACTGCTCTGCCTGAGCTGTACGTTGTTTTTTCCATATCCTGTACTTCTTCTAACTAAATACCCTCATTGGGAATGTTTTCCTGTGGGGTATTTTAGCTGAGAAATGCCCCATGTCCAAAGCCCACCAGTGCTGGCCCATGGTGATGGCAGGAAGGCAGTGCCTTATTCACAGCCCTCAGCACTGGCACTACAAGACACAGGAGTTCAGCAAGTGCAGGAGCTCCTTCCTTGGGCTCAGCAGAAGGGAGTGAAAGCAGTAAATAATCACTAAAATGCTCTTAATTTTTTTTAAGGAAATTTTGACATGTTTGGACATTAAAGCCTGAATTCATATGCAAATATCGTCAATATTTACCACAGAAGAAACAACCATTCCCACATGACTAAGAAAATACCATAAACAGAATATTACTCACAGTCCCTTTCCTCCTGTTCATTGACCTGACCTCAAGTGAGTGTGAAAGATTCAAAAAATAGTGCAGTGAAGACTGGGAGGATGCAATACACTACTGGGTGACTGAACATGTCAGAAAATAAGTTCTGCTCTAACCATAGGTCTTAAACAGCCAGTCAGCATTCCTTACAAGTGTAACATGGATGTCCTTCAACCTACTCCAAGGTATTTGCTTGTCTTAATTTGCAGAGAACAGTTTCATCAAAGTGGTTTCAGTATATAGGAATTTATTCACTATGTATACGAATATTAAAACCAGATTTTTTATTGTCAGCTCAGATCCAGGAATGTAGTGGAAGAAGTTAACTCACGACTGGTGGATCTATACCAAGCATATCCATCAAAAAACCTCAAATCCCCCCAAAGAAGCATCTCTCTGCATGCTTTCAGCCCTTGCTGTAGATCCCTGTTTTGTTTTGAATAAATTGAGTTAGAACTTGAAATTTTCACTACGCTTCCATGGGGTATCTGAGATGTCTTGCATGTATTTTGTTCTGTTGAGACCGAAGGTTAAACAGCAACATAACCAAACTGAAACTATTGATTTCCTAAAATGCTGGATTGGTTAATTCTGGAGAGCAATCACAGGAGGTACAGAGTGCCTTTTTCCACGTCCTCACCAATTTCTGCACTGCAGAGCTGGATCCAGGGAAGGACCAGCATGTCCCATATGCTCACAGCCCTCGCCTCTCCAGCAGCTCCTTTGGCAATGAAAATATCGGCCCATACGCGGCCAGATGTGCCAGTTCTGGTGGCTTTTGTGGAGTTCCAGGAGCTGAGCGGCATCGAGTCAGTGCTCAGGTAGCTGCCATCCATTGAGAGCCACAGTCTGTATGTGTAGGAGGTGGGACTGGCAATTCAGCAGCTGGCGTGGAGCACTCTCCGAGTTGTTCAATCACAGCTCCAGCTGCGAGGAGCAGCCACTGCGCTGGAGGTGCCGTTGTTGTTTGTGCAATCATTGTTAATTAAGGTGAGATCTCACTGTGCTGGTGCTCAGCAAACACGGGAGGAAATGGACCTTTCCCTGACAAGTTTATCATTCAAACAGACTACACAACACAAGCAAGCACACAAGACGATGGAAAATGTAAAAGGTATCTTTTAATGTTTCTTAAAACTCTGATACCCCAGAATTCCCCCCTGCAGTCTCTCCCATCAGTTGATTAATCTCATGAGCAACACAACTGCGAGCAATGCGCCTCTTCTCTGTTTTACTCAATCAGTAGTGACATATGTATTGCCTGGCTGAGAGATGCTCCACCAAGATCAGATCAGCTTCCAAAAGCTGCCTTTCAAAGTTTCACCCATTTGAGAAAGTGCCTCTGTCTTCTTCCCCCGAGGGAAATGGTTGCCCATGAATGGTTGCCTTGTGGCTCTGGTTCACGAGGGAGTTTTACCTGGCTGGAGCATGGCAGGAGTCATCCCAAAACTGCACGTTCCTTCATTTGATTTCTGGTGTATTACTGTTTTCTTTCTTGACAGATATATTCAGTTTGATTTCATTTTTATTTATATTATTATTTTATTTATATATTTTAATTATGGTTTTATTTTGTTTAATAATATTTTTTTTATAATCCACCAGAAATCTCAAGTATGTGCTTCTGATTATGGTGGACAATGTAGTTTTATTTTCAACCTGAATTCAGCCAATGGTCCTGGGGGTGACATGCTGTTGAAATGAATGATTAACTCTGCATGTCACTGAGCAGTTTGGTATGTACCCAGCTACAGAAGCATAAAATACTCCTAAAATTAAAAATAAAGCTTCTTATCTTCTATTTGAAACCTAATCACTCTAGTCAATGGTGAAAGTGTCCCGAGGCACTGACCAGCACTGAGGTCTCGCTCTGAACCCCTAACCCAGAGATAAGCAATCTCCCAGTGCCTGGTAGCCCAACAACTCATCTTGCCAGGATCTCTTTTCAAGAAGATCTTTGCCTTCTGTGCTGAACTCTTATTGAGGTGTAAGGAAATATTGTTCATCTCAGAGATCAGCAAACTTTTGTGTTGTCTTCTAACGCACTAATACCAGAGTAAAACTTCCCCCTCCATGCCCCAGGTTCCCTGGTTCACCTTCACACAGCAATGCCACATGGCACCTACAAACCCAGCAGAACAACCAAGCATTTATCTGTGTGTACATATATACAGATATAATTTTCCCACAGAGGCAAATATTCCCCAGTAGAGAAAGCTGTAGTAAAAATGGTGTGTGACAAATGCTCTTCCCTGTGTTTAAGGCATCATGGCACACCACTTGGACTTGGTGGGAGTAGATGTGCATTGTGAACCATGTACCTTCTCATAACAATCACAGAGATCTGTAAAATCACATTTGCTTACGAGAAATCCAAACCTACATGAAGACTGCTCTGTGTAAACATATAGAAGTTAATCTTCTTAGATGAAAATAATATTCTTGATTGAAAATCTGGCTCTACCACATGTTTTGCCCCTGACTTCAATGGGAGACAGCATTTCATGTGCTCTACCTCACTGGAAGACAGAGCTTTTAAGGTTGATTGACATCCAATTTATGCACCTCAGCAATCGTATCTACTGATCAACACTGCATAGGAGTAAAAAAGTTTTACTTGTGATTTCAGTTGTAAATCTCAAAGCTATGAAGTACAACAGGTCACATTTAGTACCTTAATGTAACTACCTGATAATCTAAAATTCCCAGGTTAGGCCTATTGGTGACAGTATTTTCCACTGTATGTGCTATGTATATCGTGATTATGTACTTTGGCTTGGCAATATTGTGGCTTCTCACCTCTTTATTTTTTCCAAGCTATTGGCTCTGAGATACCTACAAGTATGTTTTTAAATTGTATTGAATTTCTTCATTTAAAAGTGAGATCATGGCTGTGTCATTTAAAGATGTGCAGACCACAAAGGAAGAAAGAGAATATTAATATACTTCATTCTACTCTTGACATGAAGAGGTGTCTTGTTGCATTGTCAGAAATACCTCAGCTTGTGCAACTCAGCTCTGCGAGCCTGGCTACCTCCAAGGGAACACACATTTCATAACTCAGATGTGGTGCCAGAGGTCCTGTGAAATCCAGACTGACTTGACAAGCAAAGGTAAAAATTCAGCCATTCCTCTTATAGGGATAAATCAAACCTTGGTATTTACACGCTCAGAACAAGTAATGCAGTATGAGGCACTGTTCCACCAACCTACAACCTGCAAATGAGAAACCTTATTATCTTATGGCTATAAAACTGGCATCAATTCTATACAATTACTGTACACACACATTAACAGCTTCAGAATGTGGATTCACATGCCTGGGACTCTTTTCTTAAATCCACAAGATTAATCTAGCCATATATCAATTTTAGCCTCTTTCAATTATTTTAGCATAGCCTCAGAATTATATTTGGCATCTCTATCTGGCACATACAATAACTGCCAGCAACAGTAACCATTTCTGCATTGAGGTCACCGAGTATATCGACTGCTGTAAGAAGTCTGGAGAGCACAGGACAGCGCCTGACTCAAAAAGTCAAGGGAAATAGGAAAAATATAACCCAGAAATTGTCGGAACTCTCAGCTGTATTTGAGACGTAGTGCTCAGATCTCTGCACAGCTTGCCCTCTTCTAACCCCTCCTTATCTTCCACTCCTCCCCGCCACACACAGAGAATCACTAGAAATGATCCTTTCGTTTAACAAAAGCCTCTGACCGAGCCTTTCTCCGCAACGAACAAGACCTGATCCAACTATCCCGTCCCATAGGAAAAGCTGCTATTTGTGCGCCAGCCAGGGCAGACCGGGGGGTGATGGCAACGCCGGCAGCCTCAGGGAAAGGCAGAAAACACGAGCATCCCCTTTCCACAGAGCAGCCTCTGTTCTGAGGGCGAGGGAAAGGGATGCGGCAGACAAAGGAAAGCGCCGGGCTGTTCCCCACTCACGGCAGTGCCAGGCACAGGGCACGTTCCGCTCTCTCGCTCCGGGAGCGCGCTCGGGCAGGCGGGGACCCCGTGCCACTGCAGCAGGTGAGGCTGCTCCGCGGAAGGGAGAGGGGAAGCTCGAGGTGCCCGCAGAGCCGCGCCGTGCCCGCGGCCAGGGCGGTGACAGCGACAGCGACAGTGACAGCGGCGCCGCGGCCGCGCTCGCTCCCCGCGCCCCGCGCTCCTTACCCGGCTCGGCGCGGGCGCTCGGCAGGAGGGCGGCGATGACGACCCCGAGCAGCAGGACGGCCACGGTCGCGGCCGGGCCCGCTCCGCCGCCAACGGGCCGGG